>JAAAKM020000218.1:3496-25738 GCA_010016025.2 Alatinidae sp. Z8VKAUB7J3 | reverse complement strand
GTTTTGAGTGAACTTCAATTGTTACAAGATTTTGAAGAACATGCATTTGTTTGTCGCCTTCTTCATTACTCTTGTTCACTTTCAGATTTCAAAGAGCTGTATTTATGCTGGGATCGTAAAATCCCTATAAATTTGAGTTTGGCCGCATGAAATAGAGATGCCAAACTACTTGATCTTTGAAGTCTCAAGGTAAAGTAGCTGAGTGGTTAGGCAAGCTGACTTCCAAATGCCTGGGTTATTTGGACTAGAAATTGGACTATTCCTCCTGCTGTTGTATCCTTGAGCAAGATTCGTACTGAATTGCTTTTCACCGTAACAAGGTGAAGAATGTGAACATGGCTATGAGTATGACTACTTTTAGTTAAGCCCAAAAGACGCCTTTAATCAATCGTCAGATGGGGTCATTATTTCTCGCATGTGCAGCAACGACTAGGTAATCTTTAGACCCATCTGCAGCCGTTTAACGTTGAAACTTGTAGTAGTAACACAGAGTTTCCTTATGCATGATAGGTTTGGGCAGGAACACTCTTAGTTGGCCCTAGCAACACCCCTATCAACGCAAGCTATAAGGGATCCGAGGTATGGAGATTTACGTTGATATCTGCTTTGATGATAAATGTAATCACTTGAGAATTTGGGAAGGGAATTATTTTAAGGCTGGAGACTTCGTCAAGTCGAACCCAGCCAATGACCACCCGAATATTTCTGTTTGAAACATGCACAGTTGTATCTTTTATAGGGACTGAAAGAGAAAGAAAAGGGAATGGGTTAGGTTTCAATTAGTCATGGATTAAGGACTCTTAGGGCCATAGAAAGCAGACGTCGTCACCAAATGCGGCTAAGACATCCTCATCTGGTACAGAGGGAAGGTAATGAGGGTACACCTTTGACTATGGTGATAATGACTCGCTATAGGTAATTGTTTTGCGTTAGAATTGTAGAATTTTTATGAAATTGTATTTGTATTTGTAATTGAGATATCAATGCAAACATTCCTTTAGAGAAATGGAACGGCTAGCTAAAACATAGCTAAACACAGTTTACTTCACCTCCGTTGTATTACGTGGGTAATTTCAGTTCTGTAAAATCCTCATAAATTGAAATAAACACCAAAAACTCAAAAGCTGCGAATTGACATTTGATCCAAATGCATTCGTGTTGTGTATTGATGTTTGAAACACATCAACAGCTCGTTGATGGTTACCGATGTAATTAAATGAAACCGTGAAACAACGTGCCTCAATACTGCTCTTCGTAACTGAGTGAGCGTCTTCCCTCTTATTTATTTATTAGTTTTCAAAATAGTCGTAATGCCACCCACTAGTCTCTGCTTATAAATTTATCTGAAAATCAGTTAAGTTATATGAAGATATCATGATATATAAAGAAGTATGTAAAATGTCTAAAATCGACATTTGAAAGGACTTACGCTTGTTAAACGGAACAAAGCCTTGTTTGTATTTAAAACGTGTTTGAAGAACCACCCAATCCCCATTCAGCCCCTCCCTCCTCCCTATAAATATCTTAGATGATTCCAAACGCGTCATTTATTCTATGTTGAAGAGTATGGACGTCCAGTGGAAATAGATGTAGTTAAGGGTTACGTTTATTTTATACCACACATTGACTGTCAGGTATGGGTTCTGAATATTCTTCTGTGCTAATTTAGTGGCATATGCAACAATTGAAATCAAAGTTATCAGGCAATTGATCAATGTTGTATCCTTGATATTGAAATTGAAATTGAAATGGAATATGTTATTATCCTTATTTTCATTCTTGTAGACGTTTGCATTTCAAGACGACGTAGGTCGCCTTGTTCTAGAGGTGTGCAAGGTGAGCATGGAAACAGCTTACATAAAGGTTGATAAAGAAAAGGTGTACTCGCTTACAAATTGTAAAACGCATTATCATGTCTTCGACTAGAAACGTGCAAAGTCAATCCACATGGTTGTTTGAAACAACTAGTTTCCCACTAGCTTTATTTTAGCAGGCAACTGAAACTTGTGAATACCAAAATAGAATCAGAAACTATTACAACTTTTGTTTGTAAGATATCCTGTGTGAAAATTCCATTTCTTTCCGATTTTCAGTCAAAGTACAAATTGGTCAAATGAGTGTTTGAAATAGACGACTCAACATTTTTCATGTTACTTCTGATTAGAATCTACTGCCATAATATCAAATAAGAATACAAAGAATACAAAGAAGAACGAAACTAAAAAAATGAGAATAAGACGAACACTGATTGGATTTGACATCGCTTCTTTCCTCACACAACGTGCAAAAGCTATAACCGGCATCGCTTGAAGTGTAAGTTTACCGTGTTCGTCACACTAAATACACAGAAAGGCCTAACAAAGAACAAAACCGTTCAGTTATCAAGTCTTACAGCACTGAAGATGGAAGAAAAGGTGCTGAATTATAACTAGTCCTTTTATTTGTTTCATTATTTCTGTTATGATGAGGACGTCATATCTAAAATTATGCCTTATCCAAGAATGTTGTTACAATCCCTCTTTGCGTTCAATTTGCGGCTATTAAAGTACACATATGCCTTCCATCTTTGTGCGATGTTAAATCTTCGCGAGACGGTCAGAAGGTTGATTGATCAAGCAGATGTCTGTTTATTAGTACTGCTACCAAAGAGAACTCTTTACGATTAAGAGGTGGGGCTCTGTCATGAAAACCCTCCTAGCCGCACGTGAATTTCCCTGGAAATATTTCCCTTTCTTTTTAAGAGGCAAATATAGATGGCTAATGATCTTATGCCGCTTAACGCTCAGTAATTATGTAATAACTATTGAGTAGGATTTTGTGAGCAAGGGCTTGGTTTGTGCCTACTATAAAAGTACAAGTATAGGTAGGCAACTTATGTCGAAGCCGACAAGGAAACTAAACTCTGACCATTGTAAGTGTTACTTTGTAAGTGGTATGGAAAACTCGTTGTTGTTGCCTCAGAATATGTAGGTTCTCATTTCTTTTGTTTTGTTTCACCAACCTCGAAATCATCCAGTCTTTTATGAGATGAAGCGATAATCTTAAGCTATTTTGCCTGGTGAACTGACTTACAGCGTTAAATCTGTTGGCCCTGCAGACTGCCTTACGTATCTTAGACAACGATGATAAGATTTAAACATTCAAGGTCTTATCAGGGGAGTTAAGAAAGGGTTAATAAGGCTAAATATAACTGATGATGGATCATTAAGGCAACATAACTGGGACTTACTAACATAGAGGCGGACAAAATCCCATCTCCATTACAATATAAGCCAACAGAACTGACTTCCATATTCATTTCTATGGTTTATTTAGATGTAATCGCATTTAATGGCTTTTGGTCTCCGTACCTGGTCAACAATGTTTAACACCTATCCTATTTAGAATAACGGTTACTTGGTCCAATCTGACATCGGGTTTTAGATAAATATTTACTTAGAAACAATGCACATAGACTCCACAGTGCCAACTTGCAGTTTTTATCTTTCCAGAACATGTAGAAATGCAGTATTTGCCGCAGGAGAATATTTACAAGAGAGAAGACCTGGAGACTAAATTCCTTTCTCATCTTCACTTCGCAAAGAGACACAAAGGCCTTCGTCTTAAGATTGCCTTCTCTGTCAAACTGAAGGGCGGGCCTTTAACACAGACTTTGACATGCTACTGTGTAACTGTTTAAAACGCGTTGTAAAGCTTGGTTATGATAGCATCTCCTTTAAAGGTTACACGTAGATTTTCAGCCGTTAATAAAGGCAAGGAACCGTCTTTTAGTTAAGCTAGACAAAGCACGATTTGCAAGCACCCTAGCATTTTACAAGAGGAACTATAGTATGTAAATTAATACAAGTGGCTCACTTTTTTACACTGACTCTTACTTCCAGTCCACGTGCATACAATGATAATCGTAAGTGCTTAATAAAGTGTGCTCGTAGGGAACACGACTAGAGAATATGTTATGCCATTTACTTTAAATTGAAAGTTGGCCCTGGCATTGCTCAAGTTTTATTAAGCAGATGCAGTCTTTTAGATAATTAAGGCCTTGTATAGTGGTGTTTAAGAATCCAAACTCTGAAATACTTCCTTGCAGGTGATCAGTTGTGGAGTGCTATGCTTCTTCCCTTCTTACAGCATGATTGAAAAGCTATCCAAAAGATGGAAGGTAAACTATTTTATTACGTGTCTTATCATGTCTTGCTGAGTAACGTAGTAAAGGACACAAAAAAGCATTCCGTTTCCCCAAGAGGTAGTAAACCAGACGAAGAGCTTGAAATTAAATGTGAACTTGTAGGCCTTGTATAAATCGCACTTCAGAGTCACTTGTAGTTATAACCTCACTTGGCACATGGTGTTTAAATGCTGACATGCTTACGAGGCTTAACGATGCACCCGATCCAGTTGTAACAAGTATTTACTCTGGTGTATAGGGAGAGGTACCCCTCTGAGCCGATTTTTATCACCCTTCAGCCTGAGCCACTGAGATAATCACATTGATTTCGCTAGTATTGTCATTTTTGTCATCATCATTATCACCAAAAATATCATCTTTCAATTCTTGAAATGGTGCAGAACACAAAGTATCCTTAACTGCCTGTGTTGCATTCCACGTGCTGCTAGTATGTCTTGAATTCCCTGAGTGAGAGTCCAATCGCATTTTGAAGAGTGGGCATAATTAATTTTGCCTTTAGTTTAAAATCCGAATCAAGGAATGACTGCAAATACAAACATGGTGGTGTTAGACGGGTTGTGTATTGTATCCTCTTGTATTATTGAGAAGAAAGGATTTCAAATGATACGTTTTGAAAAGATAGATAATTTGCAACTTTCAATGGGCTATGGAGATCCTGATGGGCCGGATGGAAGAACTGTTTGGTCGACTGAAATAACGCCGAGAGGCTGGTCTCCATTGGGGTTGAGCTGGAATTTTAATGTCTACTGTTGGAAGTTGGGGAGCTAAGACGGGGACTAGATAAAAGAGTATGTTCAAATTGGGATCCATCAAGCTTGGTTGGTAGGCCTACTAATCGATCTTGTAGAAGCTTTTGCAAAGATAAGGGGTATAAACATTTGTTTGTAAATAGTTGTGTGATACTGAATTGAAAATCGATCTCGTTAAAATTGCCCTTCCTTTTGTTTTGTAGACCACAGGTTTATGGAGAAAGCTACAGTCAGTTAAAGTTATAGTATCGGAATTACGGGGTTCTGACAGAAATGGTAAGTAAAGATGTGCTATCAATTGATTTCATGCCTAGGGAAGAAAATAAAGTAGATTAGGAAAGGAATGAACCACTGTTATCATCTGTTATTAGGATGAAGACGTACAAGTAGGAGGTTTCAAGGAAATATTGATGTCAGTGGTCATTTTCTCAGGTGAAAAAACGGAGTATTTATTACATGACATTCTTATTGACTATTTGAGTGCGCACGCGTAGAAGTTGGTTTTTTGGAAATGGATTAAGAAAGGTATAATTGACATATATTATTATACGTTACTCTACACTTTTTTTTTGACAGACGATCCGAGCGTAAAGCGAATTTGCGTGGCCTTTCCTCTCAACAGATATGGCAGCGACTGGTTTGTTTACGATATTAATAATTCTTGATTCTGTTTTCTGATTATTTTTAGATTTTGATGCGGTTCTTCGTCAGTTTTATGAATGTGTAAAAGTAAGAAGGAGCAATGGTAAGTGAGAGTGAGTTTGTCATAAATCCATAAATAAATGAGACTCACTTCTTAATTGGTTACTGGATATGTGTTGGCACCTGAGTGTTGCTTTAGATAAAGCTGGAAAGTCATCAGGGACTAAGTACCAGTGTTACTACCTTTATAGAAAGGCCTTTAATTTTGCCTTTGGATCAGAGCGATATTTTATTCAAATGTGAGACATGTCAATGTATAAGGTCTGTGAACTGTTGTGCCCCAATTAGTTTCTTCTGATTTCTTCTCCATTCTGTCTAATTGTAACCTTAATATGTGTTTCTTTAAATGATCCTGAAAAATTTCAATCTGATTTTGATTGAAATAAACCTGTGAAGAGAATCCAATTTTACCCTATTTTAGGCTTCTTCTATCGTGCCATTTTCTTTAGGCCCTGCAGTATTTTATGAGACTACTAATATGATACTATCTTCTTGATCCTTTCACTTTTACTTCATGTTAGTTTTATGCTTCATACTATTCTCCTCCGAGAGATGAGTCTAAGGGTAACCAACCTTGGCCGAATGCAATACCTCGTTTTGTGCCCCAGCAACTGATACTCTCTTTTGATCTCTTACATTGCACGCACAGTTTAATGGCTACAAGATGACATTTTTCTGTCAAGCTTACAAGAATTTGTTTTAAGAATTTGTTAGCTTTTTTTACAACGTTGTTTGATATACATGGAATCAATCATTGCTCTATTAATGTTGCTGAGCTTTTGCACCACAGTTACTTTTGATCGGTTAAATCTACTATCGTAGATTGGTGAGAAAGGTAAGGTCAGGGCAGTGATGATCACCGTAAAATTTATACTAATTGCTCATGGCCACATTGTTTTAGAAACAACCCAAGAAGACGTTGCTAGAGATCACATCATCGCAATTTCGTAAATTTGTCTTTTTATTTTAAAGATGGTGAAGATTGCACCCTAACTGGAGCCATTCTTTTAGCGGTATGCCGCGGAAAAGTTAGTGAAGGACTCGATTTTAGTGATGATAATGCCAGAGCTGTTATCACGGTAAGTGCTGGCTAACTTTGCCCAGGGTTTAATTAATGTACTGTCTGTTGGATTACATCAGTGATACATTTATATGGGTTTGCGACATACACACATCATGGAGAGGTAACCTATTGAACTTCAGATGTCAAGGGCATCCCCCGTGTCAATGCTGTACGACAATCGCCCCTCTCCAGCCAAGATTCTTTGTAGGTGAGGTCTTACACGGTGATACCAGAACATAAGGTAAGCTACGGTCTGCATAATAGGTCTCAGTACAAGTTGTATTACTACAAATTTTAAAGACAAACGTTGGCCGTCAGTGACTGACTAATTTACAGGCGTTGAGGTGTGAGAGGACATTCTTGGTTTGAACTTGTCAAACTACCTCTTTATCTGTACCCTTTTCTCGTTACCCTTTAGCTCTTTCTCATTTGATCTGATTGGATGTTTTCAAGGCAATCACTGTAAGAAAGAGGACATTAAATGGAAGCCCTTTATTCGAGTGACGCCTTTCGAACTAATCACTTTGTGTAGGAGATAGACAGCAAAACCTTGTTATTGTCAATCATATTCTTTGCGCAATGGTGTGTGGTTTGGGGAATTGAGTATTGACCAGCATTAAAATAGATATAAAAATGTTAAATGCCACGAAATATCTAAATCAGTTTTATGCATAAAAGGCTTTTCGCCTTACACATATCAGACCACAAATTGTCAGAATGGAGTCGTTTATTACAAAATGATTTATACTTTAATATGGTGTATGCTTACAAGTGAATAAATCTATTTCCTTTCTTTTAGATTGGAATCCCATTTCCAAATACAAAAGATACGCAAGTTGAACTGAAGAGGAAATATAACACAATGTATGCCTCATCCCATGGTTTATTGAATGGTAACGAGTGGTATGAGATCCAAGCATACAGAGCCCTTAACCAGGTATTAGATAGCTCCTTCTTCACAATAATTTGGTCGATGATATTACGTCAGTTTGTGCATACTTACTTCGGAAGCAAGATAGACATTAAGTTAAGTACGCCTGCATCTCTCCCGAAATTCGAGAATCTAACTCAATTCGCCAGTTTATTATTTGATTTTATTTACAGCATACACAATCTCATGCCTGCGGTGTTATAATCGCCGTCTTCTCGTCACCAAGAAAAATCATGTCATCTCATTTGCAGTGCCACTTCATGCAATTAAACTATCTACGTGCACCCAACCTGCGAACTAGACTGCTTCCATGTTTATTAGCCCCTCATTACACAACACAGTTTTGAGGTAAGCCTTAATAAAAAAAACTAGAGAACTTACAGCCTAAAAATTTGAAACGTTTTTTTAAACCCCAGCCGGACTGGCAAATAACATGTGCCCTTAATCAGCTTTAGTTCTGTTCCTACTTATGCGCATCGTGTGTACATTGGTTGAGTGGTTAGGGGTTTTTCGTGGTAGTACATTTTAACTATTCAATGAAGATTTAACAAAAACGCGACGCCGTTGCTGTCAGCTGTTTCAGAAATTGTGGCAGATTTGGGGCAGGGTAGGACAGGGCCTCTAGAGTATCAAGAGTCACGAGTTTGTGTAAGAGGGGAAAGGAGTGACCTTAGAGGTAGGAATAAGTTATTAGTAAGATATATGTGTAAGTTGTTTTTATGTTCTTCATTGGTAAAAATTGTTAGGGGAGCCGGAAGCATCCATGTTTTGCCGGAAGAAAAATAATTTTTATTTCTAAAGCTCCTCCTCGATTCTCTATAATCATGAGCATAAAGATCGCCAACGTCCATTTTTCACCTTATTTTGTAACCATTGGCCAATCTCGTTCGATAATTTCAGTTTTCATCTCAAGCAATCTAAGATTTAGAAAATAGAACGGAAGTTATGTAATAAAACAAGAAGTTCACTTTGAAAATGCGCATGAAAACAAACTATACTTATTAGTGCTTATTTTTTAATGTCGATTGATGGACGTGAACTCCTTTTGGCTGAAACATGAACGTTGCTCTTAATATTGATCACTTAACATAGTTCTTGATCGGTCTTTGTTGATGTTTTTGAAAACTTTCCAAGCAATTAAGGTTGAGTACAAAAGCAAACTGTTATTTATTGTTACTTACTTGCTTGATACTACTTCATAAAACTAATAAGAATTTATGAAATATATATAACTTTAAGGATAATCGTAAGTGTTTTAGTTTTAAGATCCATATTTGATGAAAATGTCACAAATATCATCAAAAGTTGAATTTGTTTGAAGGTGGTTTGTATTATTTAGGTGTATGAATCTGAAGCAAATTGAATTCATCATTTCCATGATAACAAAGTCGATGACAATCATTAAAACCAAACAGATAATACTCCTGCTGGATTGTAATACATAATTCGACCTACTCTACTTCGTGAAGACTTTTCTCTAAAGTCACAAATTTTAAGACCCAATTTGTACTGATGCGTTGACGTGGATTGGCTTAGTCACATAGACGCAGAGGTGGAATATTGCATAACAACTGGCTTACGTCTCTTTTAGGCTCATGCCAACGTCGGATGTAATGCGTAAACCATTAGGATTTAAAATAGACCTCCCACTGCAAAGCAGAGAGTTATGAGAAGTACATCTGATGTCTATGTTTCGGAGATGAAAAAAATGAAAGTGGAAAAGGAATAATGTTATACGGTAGCAAGTTTCACAATGAGTACGTCAATATCATATGAACCAATGATCATTGTGTAAGAGTTTCAAGCCTCCTTATCTTTCTTGAAGATTTGATGTATCAATCAAAAGCTCTTAATTCTCGCCTCTTACACTGTGCTGTCAATATAAATCGTTGACATACCCTTGTAGACGTTTAAGTGTTCCAAGTGTACTACGTACCATGGGCAAGTTAAATGTATTGACTAAGAAGTTACATCAAGGAATAAAAGCATATCTTAATGATTCATTTTCAGACCGACAATAAGATTGTGTATTTTTGAAAGGTAGATTTTCTCATCATGAGATGTACCAAGACAACCATTTTTCAGTCATTTGAAAAGGGAGGAAACCATCAGCTATAGAAAATGCATACCATGCGTGTAAATGAATTTGACAGTGAAATACATAGGGGGTCGCCTAATAGACGAACAAACCTCTCGATTTAATCAATTATTGTCCTTAAAAATCGACCACTTTCCCCCCCTGTATGAATATCGTAACCTGTAGCGTTAACTAATAAACTTTCTGGAAATCCTGCCATGTTCCATATCAAGGAGATGCGGCATCTTGTGGAGTATTGTTTCCCATATTCACTATTCTTAAAATAGAAATATGAAGTACTTAATCAAGATGTTGTGTGTATCAAATGATACCCGAATTTCTTGATATAAGCCAGGATACGAATTTCATAAAATAAACTCATAAGTTCTCAAAATTTTGGAAGAAGTTGATAAAAATGTCTATATTGACCGAGAGTATAATGATGGCATTAAATAACTGAGGAGTTCGAAAACAAACAAGAAAAACAAGTTAATTGAAAATCTAGTAGAAATTATTCTGTTTCTAAACTGTTAAAGAATTTATCTGTTACTGACTGTTATTATTACCAGGAATTAAGCCACTGTAACATCATGTTGATTATTTAGCGCTGCTGTCCCAAAGACTAGGAAAGAGAGTAATTCCAAAAGTCCTTGTGAGGAATAAAAGGGGCGTAGCATGTACGACCAACTACGGGATTTCCGTATTTCCGATCTACGAAAAGCAAAGAAGAATAGCTTACTTTTAAAATGAATAATTGCAGTTCCCATTCAGTTCTGACTTATTGTGCCATTTGCTAGTGCAGTTAAAGGCAGAGCTAAACGCAGGCATCTTGAAAAATCGAGATACAAAAGACTTCTGATAAGTAAGATGACTAGTCTTTACGTCCACATTTCTATTCGTGCGCTTTTTCTAACCTTACTGTTTCTACCATTATGGCCTCCCTTTCCTGATCCCTTCTACGTCATCAAGTATTTTTGCTAGCCTCGTTGGTGCTGATCTATACCCTTTGGAGGCAAAGTATTTTCTTACTTTCTGATACGAATCATATCATAAGGACCAAGCTACGATACAACGACTCTTTGACTAATGAATGTTTACTTATATTTGTTACTGTTTGTTTAGCATATGACTTTCTTGGCAAGTTATTGAATCGTTTCTTTGCAGGCTCTTGGGAGATGTATTCGACACAGGTAAGAGTAATCCACTCTCTCCTTCATTTTCAATCCATCGAGCTGAAAAAAGGAATGGTTTTGCCAAGTTTTAAAGCTGATCAAGTATTGGCTTTATAGTTAGTAGTTATTCTAAACGCATATTTGAAAGTTGTTGTTACCTACACGTTTATTTCACTGTACTTTGTATTAGTTTGCCATATTTTACACTTGTTACGAAAAAAAGGCGCTTATTAGATTACATGGAGAAAGTTAATGATTCATCATTGACAATAATTTACTGGACTTCATTGTTATCTTATGTCTCGTGGCAATCATTTGATATAAAGTCGGTAAACTTTTCACTTTTTAATCCTTTTCACTCATGATCATAAGATATATTATGAGTTATCAAAAAGAACATCAATAAAAGAAATCCAAATGGCAGTGATATTAATATTCGTAAGAACAAAACCAGTCTCGATCTGACTTCTTGTCTTCTGATGTAAATCATCAGAATATCAGAATATATCACTATCAACCAATTACATATGACTTGTTACATTATGCTGACAGTTGATGATATCCTTTAGTCATAATTGTGTTTAGGAATGATTGGGGTGCTTTGCTTCTGGTTGACGAAAGATTTGGCAAGTCGGACAAGTACATCAACGGTAACTTGCATTCTTTTAAGATCGCCGCAACCTCCTTATTTCTTATCATAGTGTATGATCTACAGGAACGCTACTTTGCTTCTGTCTACACTTTAAAATACGATTCTCAGGTTTTCTGCTACTAGGCAGCAAACCATTTTTACCATACGGCTCTGTACCTCGTTACCCAATTTAATTCTGTTTCTTGAGAGTCGATATCCCATTCTCTATTTGTAGATGTCAGCTAATCTTCATAGAATTCACGTGATATAATATCTGTGCACTAGCTGTTATAATTGACGATATATCCATGTTTTATGAATCATTGTGTCTTAAATGAAATCTTATTTCGGTAAAGTTGAAGGTCCTGAAAAGCACAAGATTAATATTACGACTAATTGGGTGTTCTGAACACAATTGATTGATCATTCCTTGATCGAATATTCAATAGTGTTGTTGAACATTTTAAATTTTGTAATTTGGTTTATGTAAACAAATAAAACATTCTGGAATCAATTGCCGTCTATAGATTAATTCAGAGATTAATCCATTCTTTGTATTGCTAATACTTAAGTATTTATTGGCTTCAGAACAGAAGCTTCCACATGTAAACCTTCTCCTTTTTTTCACTAAAACCTTATTAAGGATTCGAGGGTATAGTAACTACTGAATTCCTTAATGCTTTAGGCGCCCGATATTCTTGTAAAGATGGTGCTTTGCCCCATTAACAGGTGGATCGTTAATCCAAACTCCTGCTTCCAATCAAAACGTCACCCAATTATCCTCTTAAAATCTTGGAATAGTTCATTTGGTTTCCACTAATAACATGCGATGACAATCTTGTGACGCCAACTTATCAGCAATTGCGCTATCGATTGAAACGTTTTTCGCTGTCGTAATATCGCTACCGAAAGTTATTCCGAAGATAGCAGTTTGCTGGTGGGAGAGCTGCAAGGAGAACCCCTTGCCCTGGTTTCGAGATCTTAACTTCGAGATCTTGATGTGATATGACGGCATGTTTGGTATAGCTTGAATCTGTTCGCTGGATTACAGATAACAGCATCCAGCGGAGGTCTGGTGTAGACCAGTGTATCCAGTTTTACATAGTTTGATGAGTTTCTGTTTAATCGAGAAGACATTCTACTAATTGGCTCCTATAAGAACCTTGTACGATCGACCACCCAAATATATTCTTGTAGGTCCCGTATGTAAAAGTACACCATGCAGCATCCCACCCCACCCCCTTCATGCTTGCCCATATCCAAACGTATCTTGTAATTAAAACACCTAAATAACCACAGTTTTTCTCTGTTATTTTAGGACTCTCAAAGTGGGTACGAAATAGGGTTCAGAAATATTCGGATTTTCAAGTCTGTTTAACCTCGCTTGCAGACTTCTCAGAATCAAGGGAGAAAAAAGCGAATGACATTAAGAGGGAAGTCACGTTGATTGATGATCCAATAAGAGACTGCAAAGAGATCATCTCTGAAAATGGCACTGGTGACCGAGCCGTAGTCCCAGAGAGTCACGAGGACTTAAGATCAAGACGACTGACAGAAAGACCAGGTTCTTTTCAAAACGAAAAGGTTGAAGTGAACAAAGGTATATACAGTAAAACAGAGGAAGACTTAGAAAGAACATTTAACACATCGCAAATAAAAGAGGTTGGGAAGGGGAGACTCATAAAAAGTCATCATTTCGACAATGAAAGAGAGACGCACGAAAAATACGCCATTAGCTTAAGTCATAAAAATTCTCGAATCCCAGACGAGTCAGACATTTCAGAAACATGCTTAATTGGATTTAACTCTTCAGACGGAATAATTTCATCAGAATATAGTCCTGCTGCTAGAGGGAAGAAAGATGGGATGGGTGCGCTCATACCCCATGTTTCACCCTCTTTGACATCAAGAAGGTCTTTGGTTTCCGGACGATCAGATCCAAGACGAAATGACTATGGCCTTGCACGACATGTTGGGACGAGTGCCAAGAAATTTAATTTTGTTTATCCTGGAAATTCAAAATTAAATACAGTAACTACAGCAGCGGATACCGTAGATCAATATCATAAGCAGATGGAAGCAACTAGCAGCTCTGCACCCGATACAGAGTCGGGAATTACCATAGAAACTGACGATGGTAAATATAACAATCAATTAATTGATAACGATGCCAGTGAGTCTCCGTTGCTATTTCCAACGTCGCCAATTGTAAAGAAAGAAAAAGAGGAAAACAAAACTAACGAATATTTAACTTGTGGAAGACCGGAGAATATTCGTATCAAAAATGAAGTTGATGAGGAGACGGAAAATAGTCCAAGTAAAGGAAGGCTAAATAAAAGAAAGAATGGGAATTTTTCAATCGAAGACAGCTTAGAGAAACCGAAAAACAAATTATTTCCATTACACAATCAAGTACATGCTGCTGTGGATGTTTGTGAAGCTGATGATATGAAAAATACCAGCAATGCCTCTTTTAGGACAAAGCGCCCTTGGTCATTTCGAAGATCAAATATGAGGTTGACCTCAAAGATGCACACATCCACAAATTCATTGATAACAGATCTTGAAGAAAATGGGGTAAATGATAATAAAATCGAAAAGGTAAGAACAAATATGCGTTGGGTATCTGCTTTGTAATACGTACATCTTTCTATCGGATGTAAGCTTTTGTTTCCTTTCTGAAATAAACAGATATGTGATATTTTTGGCTTCTTTTGGGCAATTCTATCTATTGTTATTAGTGTCTGAGGGCTTAAGGTCAGGCGAGGCTTATCAACCAGTTTATGTAGACATTGCCTTAAATAGGACTTGGAGTGCTATGTCGTGACTCCGCAACGGTATCTTGTAAATTGTAGATAATACTGTGTTTCTGTATGTGGGTAATACCCATACTACAAGATTGGGCCTTTGTTTTGTTGAATAGCAGCCAGGAAACATAGAACTGTTTTTCCTGTTGTACTGTACTGCGCATGGCTTGTAATCGTTGCCTCCAGCCAAGGGCCATCTGACGCAAGACGCTGTTGACTTGTATATGTAAATGTTATGTTTGATATTTGCTTTTGTATCTTGTTGGTTTTTTTACGACCATTTCATTCAATTCTGCGAAACTCTTCTACGCAACCCTCGATCTAATACAACAGAACCAAAATCGTATTATATGTCGATCTATAATAAAGGAAGGACCTGGTAGTACTCTGATCTATTCATGATTCCTCCATGATAGTAGTCCATATCTAATTGGGTTTTATAAATGACCTAAGCTTATTGACCGAGTCCGAAGTAAACTTCCCTCTGGGTCATTTTTGCAACAACTTTTGAGTATTTTCTCAAGGCTCATGTTTTTCATTATTGCTGCATTTAATGAATAGGTTTTCAACTTTGGCCAAGAAACTTGGATCCTCCTTGATTGTTATTATTAATCTGAAATTGTCCAGAAATTCATGATCGTCTGTTGTACCAGTCGATGTGAGTATCAGTCAGCGAAATATTGAATTGTGTAGTAGCATTAGCCAAACGGGTCATGAGAGTAAAACTGCCGCTGTGCTTCACCATTAAAGAAAGACGCAAAATAGAACCTTTACTCGACTATAGAACGACGCTGAGCGATTTAGCTCTTGCCTGTCGGTGCTGTCGATTATAGTTTCTTCAGATGAAATAAATGGGCTTATCCATTCTGTTTTGCTTTTGTTATGTCGTAAGATAAGTCAGTCCTAAATATAATCTTCAAAGTGAACTCAGTTGCTCATCAATCAGTCTTGGGGCTTTCGTTATTTGAGTGCAATAGCCAATTCTGAGCACGTTGCATAATGTGAGGAAGTGATTCAATGCAACAAAAGACGCCTCATGTGATGACGCAGCTTCCAAAGATTCTTTCATGGAAGTATGACATGCTGAGGGAAAGACCGTGAATAGTTGATATTCACTCTCTGAAGCCCTGTGCTATTCCTATTCACTCAGGTCTTTCACTCAAATAAACTTGTTAGAAATCTGATGGATCTGAAGAACGTAAACAACAATTTTAACGAACTACCTGTCTCTCTTGGTGATTTTGATTCAAAGATAAACAGTCTAGTAGGTTGCGTAACCGTTTAGGTTCTGCTATTGACTACCAATAGAAATCTATGTCACAGGAAACAAGTTTAGGACGAGAGAGTAATTTCAAGCTCAATTAAATAGCAGTCTAAGTGCACATTTCTACTTTGTGTCATTAATCTTTTTAATATTTATTTATTTAATTATTTATTTATTTAGCCGCAAGTTCTAGTTTGTTTTCGCTGCAATGAAACTATTGTTGGTCGACAAGGTATGATGCTTCGTTCGATATTGTAGAACATTCTAAGATAGATTACGTCAGCGTTTGCCCCACACTTAAAGGAAACGTCTCCCTTTGTACTCATACCTTGATCATGCACAAGATTGGCATGATAATGAGATCAAAGTAGGGTGGACATGGCAATACCCTTTAGGTATATATAAGTTAGGTGGATCTCAATGTAATATGGTGAAAATTGATTGTGCTCAACGATCGCCACGCTGATTGGCTTACTTTGTGGAATAAATATTTATGCATAAACAATTGGCATATTGATGAGATTGTTATTGTTATTTCAGCCATTTATGCATTTTTAATCTATTTAAATTTGCAGTCCTCTTGTTTGCCACCACCTGGACACATTTGGAATGTACACATTCATACCATTGATGCGTTTAGGCCGCGGCAAGCCACGCTTGGGCACGGAGAGCACTGCATGTCCCACTCTCTCAAATTAACTCCTTCGCCAAAATATTGAGATACAAAAACCATTATTTGTAGATCAGGAAAGCTATCAAAGGACATTTTAGAGGGCGTTTATTAATATTTTCCTTGTTGCCTAATCATGATAATTTTAATCACCGTACGTTTTTTTATTCCCCCTCCCCCAGCTAGCCAGTGAAACGACAAGTCTGATGATTCAGTCAATGTTTGTGTGTCCCCGTTCCATATCAAACACGCCGTGCTAACTGGCCCTAGAAGATCTTTATGTTGTTTCATTTTTGCATTAGCTTATTTCAACACTTTTATCGGTATCTTGTTGACTCCTTTCTATTATAGTAGAATGGACAACGCACACCAACTCGATCGACTCAAATCCCTTTGCTATCAATGGTGATTGCCATCATTATCGTACTTTGGAAACCAATGTTATGAATGTGAGCATCATGAAGAAGGGCTCAATTGTCAACTTTGGAACGACACAGCATTGTAAGTGGTTATTATGTTATAAAAATGTACTTGTTAACTTTCTTTCTTTCTTAAGATGACGTAAATAGATTCCCTTATAGATTATTTGGGTGTATAACAATCAGTAGAACTGGTACATAAGTGGAAGGTGTAACATGTACGTACATGTACAATATGACACTTTGTATTATTGTAAAAATGTCACCTCTGAGAAGATTTAGGGGTTGAAACGTGCTCCCCCTTGTTCAGTAATTGAAAGTAGTTACTTCTTAGTTCGGATGTAACTGTTTCCAAGGTTTAGGCATACACTTTGATCAACGATTCCTGACATTGATGGCTATTGATTATACACTTCAAACCCTTATGTAATACTGAACCCATCATTTGCACCCAATACAATTATCAATGACCTAATAGGATGTGTACCAAACCAACCTGTCAACATATAGTTAGAGTTGTATTTGTATTTGCAATAAAGCATTAATGGAATAAAACCTGACAAAAACCTCCTACTTTGCAATTTCTTCAAAGATTAATGTCCACCTACAAGGAGAATCTAACAATTGCACATGCACTATTTTTAGACCAAACCTTCTCTCGGGTAAGACCTTAGCAAATTTGGTGCTTCCTGTATTGCCAGGCGATTGTTATTTACTAGAAATGCATTCATATCATTTATTTAAGTCCAAGTATTTTACTCTCAGAGAGAACACAACTAATTGGTGTGATTTTCATCGTAGGTGTGGAACTTAATGCTGTTTACTCACATTCAGATGGTAAAGTCTACTTGCCTCTGATCTGCACAAATTGTAACAAATATGATAAAGAAACGTTTCTTGGATACAAAGAACTTCTTATCAGCAGCGTTAAGGTAATAGAATTAAGTGGACGTAAGTTTGCGGCTTTCCTTCTTTTCGTAACCATCTAAACTACACAATCTCCCCAATCTATGATAGAGAGAATCTTTTTTGTTGTGTGACCTTTTGTCGTATAGTGATACCAACGGTACTTGTTATGATCATTCAAGATTCTCTAAGTAACAGTGTATTATTGGCATGTACTAACAAACGGTGACCTTGATTTTCCTATTTAGTATTGCCTAAGTACTCGTTTACCCTCACGATTGAGAATCAGCCAATGCGAATAATACATTACATTACAGACTTCCGCAAGAGAGATTATCGTTATGTGTATATAGTGCACATTTGTAGGAAAGTGTATGAGGGTTTGTCATTACGATCGACTTTGATGTAACAGAGCTGATAGTAATGAACTTATTGCATGTAAAATGACATTGGTGATTCCGTATCTAAAAGCGAAAACAGATGAATCCGTGGGTAATATAATCTATCCGACCTTATAAAAAATAAGGAATTGTGATAATTCTGTGAGGAGCAGCCTTGCTTGGTTTTGCCAGAGATGTCTTTTATCGTAAGTACGTCTTGGGTGACACCCTTTACGGATGCAGGACTATGCTCTAGTCGACTGAATTGATGGCGTTCTTAAGTAGGGGGGGTGGCATCTTCAGACTTATTCTACAAATGACCAGAAAATTCGATATCGAAACGTTCTATTCCCATGCTTGAGCAGCAATGTAGAATGTTGACACTTGCACTTTTCAAATAATGGCAACAAGATGTGTTAACTATTACACTTCGTTTGGTCTTTCTCGTGATTGACTTTAAGATTAGGGGTTTTTACTTCTTTTTCGCCTTATCTTGTCATCTTAAGACACAAATGTAAGTTAAACTTCTATGTCACCATATTAACTAACATTCTGGGTCCTTCATTCAATTCTAGGATGATAGTGATGTTACAAGAGCGGAACCAATGGTTGTACTGCTACAGAACTCTGTTAAGGCCACTTCAACACCTGACTGAATATCATGATCAGACAGTTTCGGCTGAGAGCTACTTTGAAACGCCGATACGTTGGAACTGTATATATACATAAAATGGCATTGAGTGGCATTTCATTTCACTTAATTATAATCCACAGTAGTGAGCTATGATACGCAATTTGAAGTCGTCTATCTAATAAAAATTATAAATAAATGATCCAACTGGAATCATCTGAGTGTTTGGAACTTATGCCTCTTAACAAACTGCACTCATATTTATTCTCACAGACCCTAACTAATTCGTATTAATGAATAATTTGTATATAGCACTAGTTTTTTATTAATAGGTGCAAGATTTCAAGGTGCGCTAATGTCAATCTCCTGTAAATCCCACTTTGTTCTTGTAAATTGGCAGACATTTTGGTAAAACCTCACTTTATAGTGTCATTTGATAGACGATAATATTCCCAAGAAGACCAAGGAGTAGATTTGTATTTTGGATATTATATAAACTGACAACCTGATGCTTAATTACTCCTGCGGTTGGTGAACAACGCGACCGGTATATTTATTTCTCTTTCGAGAATCCTTTTAAAATGTTTACTCATATATTTTTAGTAAACGTAAATATAATTGTTGATTCATATTATAGCTTGTGGCTACAATGAAAAAGTGTCTATGTTTTCTTGCCATCAGCCTACATCCGATCTCTGTCAAACTTTTACACATATGTATAAGTGATCTACCATCGCAAGGGCATCACGCTGCAACAGCCTAAGCGTCACAAGGGCAAGGGTAAATCGACATCTGTTGCATTTGGTAGATGTGATGTTTAAAATCCGACGTCTGAAATTGAAACCTAACATGGGCATGGGTCTGTCCTGAAAATGCTGGCTCCAAAAGGGAATTGTGAGACAATTTAGTTTTCAAAATCGTTTCGAAAGCCCGTTTATGGATTGTTTAATGGTATGGTTCAATGAAAATAGGCCATACCGTACGTTTCGACAATGGTTTAGAGAGAATAAGAGTACACTTTGGTTCAAGAGTATAAAAGAAGTGGAATCAGCTTAAACTTAAGGTTTCATTGATGTATAACACAATCTATTTTGGTGAGAATTTGACCTTCAGAATACGCTGGGAGGATTGATAACGGACACAATGACATTAAGTGCATGATCTTGAATTACTTCACAGTGATGTTGATACACTACTCTTTGGCATAGGCAATGAGAACTGTTATATGTAGGGCACTTTTCCCTCTTAAATAAGCTGTCGTCACTTATACCTTGTGAATACATGATGACCGTTTGGGCTCCTGAATTTTTAGCCGAGATAAATAACATGTTGGGGGTAGAAGTGTAATCCGATATAGCACTAAATTCCTGGTAATTTAAAAACTTATAAAGCCTGGACACCAGTTGTTTCTTTAGATGGTTCATGCTAAGACCCCCATTATACTTCACGGTAATTCTACAGTTGAGATTTAACTATCCTTATGCAAAGAACCGGTACAACTTTGTATTACCTACGTATACACTCTGCGTGTAGATGGTCATGGTAAAAGACATGAGGTTGGCTTTACGTCGTTAGTTAACTGATACGGGATTTTTAGTCAAACACACAACTGACCTTTGACTTATGACACCGGAACGAAACCAATTAGCATAACATAAAGAACTTAAGTATTTCTTTTACACTATCGATTTAACATTATTTATGTTACGGGAAATTCTATCGTTAGTTTTGAGGTTGATGTTAATGTTTTAGGTGAGTGGAGCTTGGGAAAAGAAAGTTTGGTGCAAATACTTCAACATGCAAAGTCACAGCGTTTTCATTCATACCTTATTGAATCAGCTTTTGCCATGTCAGACCATCGTATTACGAAGATCCTCATCATTCACTGTCATGCTTAGGAGACAGTGGTTTGCACTGTGCCACATTGAAACTGAGGATTATCCACGAAGATCCATGGTGATTAGGTTGCTTTTATTCGACCCATTCCACACCTCGTCATATCTCGATGGCGAGTGCATTAGAGTCCATTTTAAGACTCTAGGGCAGCGGGTTCAACCTGTGGGTCATGACCCTTAAAAACATAACCAGAACTGAACGATAGAATAGCTATTTACGGCTCAAGTTAACGATCAAATTACAGCAATAACCGATTACGGTCTTTTGTTCTACTTCTAGCTATATCTATATGTATCCTACAGTCGTCTTTGTAAAAAGGATACTCCTTGAAGGTACATGCAGATTCCGCGCCAGCGCGTAGTCTAATATAAAATGAACTGGGTTTGTCAGTTATTCTTTTGTGCGAGGCTCTCTGTAAAGCTGAAAGGTGTTGCATGTCGATTCGCGTTGCCATGTTATGTACGTCCAGTGCCTTTGCCGTGTATAGTCTTATCATTCCTAAAGGAACTGTCGAAATCTCGTTTAGAAACGAAACGTGATCTTCATATAAATTCCCTAGTGGCCATCTTTTTTAACTTAGCGTTTCTGATTGTCATGATGGGTCGACAATTAATCAATGCAATGAGTGTCCAGTTGTAAGGCGCTTGTGTAAACTATGAACCAAGGACGGGGGTATATCTGGCCACATTTCTCAGATCTTCCCCAACTGTTACATGTCTCTGGCACGGATCAAAAGTTACGTTTATGAAAACTCGTGTTTTACGTAGCCACCCGAAAATGATAACATTACCATTTGGATTGCGCTAAAATTTGGATTAGTCATCGGGGTGCACTAAGATTGGAAAGACGAGAGACGATATCAAATACTTTTGAAATAAAATGCATCCCACGTTATGTTTCAACAGGTGATCATTGAGCCGAGCCAGAGAAAGCAACTGGTGCTCATATGAATTCACTAGACATGTCTAGAGGTAACAAAAAATCGGAATGCCTCCATACCTGAACGTGGAGTTCTTGTGGTCATACGCCTTCGCATGTTTCCCGCTGCTTTGATCACGGCTTCCTTTCTACTCGTTACCTGTCGGTGTTTAATCAGCGCTTCCCCCTACCCGTTGATATTTAACCAGCCTTCTTGTTAACCTCCACCTATTCCATCCGAAGTCTGTTAGATGCCTCCTTGTGATCTACTTTTATAGATACTAGATAAAGCCCCTTGTATAATATAAAGAAGACAGGCAACGAACAGAGAGCATATCTATCCACATAAGATCTTTAACATTTTCACATCAACAAATTAAATGTCATCGCAACGAGACATCTAATATATAACAGAAGTACGCATCACCCAGTTGTAAAGTTTAATGCATGAATGAAATATTAAGAAATCACATTTGATTTAGCATTTGTATACTATTGACTGTAAACGATACGCCATCCAGGGTTGGTCTTTCTCAATCAACAAACAAGGAGTTGCTTTCACCCTTTAATGAACTTTCGCTAAACATCTTAATTCCTGCAGGCCATAAAAGAAGGATGAAAACGATGGTCCTTTGGCCATCATGGATCACGTTTCGTTAACAGGCGTGCTTTGCACAAGGGTGTACTGTATTTACTTTATCTACACTCATGAAAATTTCAACTTGCATCACCGATACTACATAAAGAGAGCAAAAGGCCATTTTCAATTGTCAAACTTTCAAATCTACTTTGCAATTTTTCGATACTTGAACATTTCTAGGATAAGGTTACCAAAGAAAG
>JAAAKM020000217.1:0-29291 GCA_010016025.2 Alatinidae sp. Z8VKAUB7J3 | reverse complement strand
CGGGGGCGGGCCTCCGGGACCGGAGCCCCCTCCGAAGTCGTGTGCCAGCGCCGGACCTCCCAGCGAGATCAGCACGGCCAGCACCAGCAGGCGTGCGAGGGCGCGCAGTGTCCAAGCAGGCTGCGCCGTCATCCCCAGTCCTCCCTCGTGTGTGGGCGTCGTCGAGCTCGGATCCCCAACCGCCGCGGCGATGGCGGCAGACGGACCGGACGTCGGTGGGCCGGGACCGCACCTCCGCCGTCGCCGAACGTGGGGGAGAGGTGGACGGACCCCGGGCTGGACGGCTCCGGGCCGGTCCGAGAATACCACAGCGAGAGGGCTTCCGGGAAGGGGAGTGAGCCGGCGGGAGCGGCGGCGACGGGATGTGTCCCCGTCGGTCGACGGTCGACTCCTCGGTCGCCACCTCGGGGCGGGCCGCGCTCGCCACGGCCCGCCTGTCCCCGGGTCGTCGGAGAGTGCTCTCGGCAAGGTGCCGGGCGCAGTTCCGAAGGTGTTGACGGACAGCGACTTAGGGAGAGGGCGAGCCGGTCCCCTGGCGGAGCGTGTGGCGGGCGTCGGCGGCGAGCGCCGGGAACATCTCGTGCGAACCGTCCGGCCAGCGCACCTGAACGTCGGCCGTCGGCTCCTCCCCGAGGCCGAGATCGAGCCGCGGGCTGTTCTGGGACGCGTAGCTGGAGCCGTTGGTGAGCTGCGCCGAGAGCATGCGACCACCGTAGGCGACCCGGACCGTCGCCCCGGCGGTCGCGACGGCCCCGTCGGCCAGCCGCAGCTCGAGCTGGAGCCAGTGGTTGCCGGGCTGACCGGCGGCCTGGTTGTAGTACAGGCGGCTGGTGTCGAAGGTGTTCGTGCCGGTGTTGACGACGAGCATGTCGGTGTCGCCGTCGTCGTCGACGTCGCCGAAGCACGCCCCACGACTGTTGCCGTCGCCCGCCACCTCGGACTGGACGGCGATGTCGACGAATCCCTCGCTGCCGCGATTGTCGTACAGGTAGTTGGCCTGGCCGCCGTGGAACGGGCCGCCGCCGTTGGCGACGTAGATCTCGAGATCGCCGTCGAGGTCCATGTCGAGGAAACCGGTCCCCCAGCCGACCGCCTTGGCGCGGACCTCGCCCTCCACGCCGAGCTCCGGCGCGACGTCGACGAACGTGCCGCCGTCGTTGCGGTAGAGGAAGTTCTCGTCGTAGTTGGCGACGAACAGGTCCTGGTCCCCGTCGTTGTCGTAGTCTCCGACCGCTGCCCCCATGCCGTCGCCACCGGCCCAGATCTCGATCGGCAGGCCGGCGGCCGCGTTGGCGAACACGAAGCTACCGTCGCCCCGGTTGACGTACAGGGCGTCGTTGTCGAACTCGTTGACCACGTACAGGTCGAGGTCGCCATCGTCGTCGAAATCGGCCATCACGGCTGCGAGACCCTTCTGCTTGCCGGCCGCCCCGGCGACGTCGCTCCAGTCGGAGAAGACGAGGTCGCCCTCGTTGTGGTAGAGCACGTTCGCGCCTCGGGTGACCATGTAGACGTCGAGCAGGCCGTCGCCGTCGACGTCGCCGAGCGCGGCCGCCCGGCCGTACTCCCGCGCCGGCAGCCCGTCGGAGGTCGGCGCCGGCGTCGACTCGTAGAAGCCGCCTCCCAGCCCGCGGTAGAGGTACTCGGGCCCGTCGGTGGTGACGAACCCGTCGAGCGTCCCGTCGCCGTCGAGGTCGGCGAAATTGGCCGCGAAGGAGATCTGCTCGTGGGTCATGCCGGTGGCCTCTCCGAGCTCGTCGAAGGTGCCGTCGCCGTGGTTCGCGTAGATCCGGTCGCGCCGGCCGGGGCCGCTCGGCAGGTAAACGTCCTGGTCTCCGTCGCCATCGAGGTCGACGATGCTGCAACCCGCACCATAGTTGTTGCCCCGGTACACGTGGTCGATGCCGGCGACGTCGGTGCCGTCGACGAAGCGGCTCTGCCCGACCGCCGGAGCGGTGAGCGCCCCCACGGACAGCGCGAGAGCGAGCCGGAACGCGGGTCGTGCCTTCGTCATGTCGTCCCTCCGGTACGCCGCCGTAGGCGCGGGTGGTGCGGTCGTCGTCGGCCGGCAACGGGCCCCGTCCGGCGGTCGTCGTGTCCCTTTGGGGGAGTCGGCCGGGTCGAGGTAGTATACGCGCGGAGGGGTCCCGACCGGGAGGGCCCGCGCCCGAGCGACGTTCGCCGACCCCGCGCGGGGCCCGGCGTCGGTCGACGCTCGTTCCGATCGAACGGCCCCGGCTCCGCCGCCGTTCGATCCGCCCCGTGGAGACGTCGCCCCCATACCGACGACGGCTCCGCGATCGACTCCCGCAGCCGCCCAGCACGGAGGAGAGGATGGCCACGACGGATCTGCGCGCAACCCGCCCCATCGCACGGGCGCGCCTGGTGCTGACGACCCTCGCCGCGACGATCGCGACCGGCGGTGCGCTCGCCCAGACCGAGGTCGGCGGACGGATCGACGAGGATACGACCTGGGGGCTCGCCGGCAGTCCCTACGTCGTCACCTCGACGGTGCAGGTCTACGGCGACACCAGCCCGTTCGACGGCCCGCACGATCCCGTCACGTTGACCATCGAGCCCGGCGTCGAGGTGCGGTTCACCGCAGGGACGGCGCTCCAGATCGCCACCGATTTCGACCAGGGAGCCCTGGTCGCCGTCGGTACCGCCGCCCAGCCGATCGTCTTCACCGGACACGCCACCTTTCCGCTGCGCGGCCACTGGAACGGCATCGACGTACGCGACGCCAACCTCGACGACGTGACGCGGATCGAGCACGCCGTCGTCGAGTTCGGGGGGACCAGCACGTCCGTCGCGGGGCTGCGGCTGCGCTCGGCGACCTTCCCGCTCTCCAACGTCACCGTTCGGGAGAGCGCGCAGGACTGTCTGTCGGTCGAGGGGGGGGCGACTCCCGACCTCCAGTCACTCACCCTCGACGCCTGCTCGCGCTACGGCCTCCAGATCAACGGCTCCTCTCCGACCGTGACCGCGAGCGTCGTCACCGCCACCGACGACAGCCCGTTGCGGGTCCTCGGAACCTCATCCCCGGACATCTCCGGCAGCAGCTTCGACGGCGGCCCGTTCTTCGAGAGTGCCTCGGGAGACGCGGTGCTCTCGGGCAACACCTTCTCCGCGCTCGACCGGCTGCCGAGCCGGGTCGGCGCGGACGACGTGGGCGAGCTGATCGCCGCCAACTCCCTGTCGGGAGCGAGCGCCGCGGCCACCTTCGAGGTGCTCGGCGAGGTCGTCGACCAGGACGACACCTGGCCGGCACAGCCCTACTCGTACGACGTCCTCGGCCACGTCACCGTGGCCGGGACCGCCTCGGTCGCCTCGACCCTCACCATCGGGGCGGGAGCGACCCTGCGTTTCCAGGTCGGTGTCGGTCTGTTCGTCGCCGACAACACCAACCTGGGGGCGCTGATCGCGGTCGGTACCCCGGGCAGCCCGATCACCTTCACCAGCCTCAGCCCCACGCCGACGGCGGGCGACTGGTACGGGTTGTTCTTCGACGATCAGGTCGTCGATGCCACCACGGTGGTGGAGCACGCGGTGGTCGAGTATGGCGGCAACTGGAACTCGAACAACATCCGGGTGGAGAACAGCTCGCCGACGCTGCGCAACCTGACGCTGCGGGAGGGGAGCGTGTACGGCGTGTTCCTGAACGGAAGCGACTGCTCGCCCGTGATGGAGAACCTGCAGATCGAGACGATGGCCAGCGACGCGGTGCGGGTGCAGTGCTCCGGGGCGATGGCACTGCGCGACAGCACGATCACGGCACCGGGCGGCTATGGGGTCTATTTCACCAACGTCACGGCGAACGTCGAGATCACCGACAACGTGATCGACAACTCGATCTACTTCGAGGGGGCGTCCGGCGACGCCGTCATCACCGGCAACACGTTCTCCAGCTACGACGCGTACCCCACCGCGATCGGAGCCCAGGAGGTCGACGAGCTCCTCAATCAAAACACCTTCCCCGACCGTACCGCGGCGGCCTCGCTGCTGATCTACGGAGACGTGATCGACGCCGACGCGAGCTGGCCGAACCTCGGGTTCCCCTATCAGATCCTCGGCCACGTGACGGTGGCGAAGGACGCCAGCAACCCGTCGACGCTCACCCTCGCGGCCGGCACCCGACTCCAGTTCAACATCGGCGTCGGGCTGTTCGTCGGCGACAATACCAACCAGGGTGCCCTGATCGCGGTCGGCACGCCGTCCGAGCCGATCGTGTTCACCAGCAACAGCGCTACCCCGGTGGCCGGCGATTGGTACGGCATCTGGTTCGACGACGCCGCCGTCGACGAGACCTCGATCCTCGACCACACGGTGATCGAGTACGGTGGCAACTGGAACTCCAACAACGTCCGGGTCGACAACTCCGCCCCGACCATCACCAACAGCACCATCCGCGACAGCAGCGTCTACGGCGTCTTCCTGACCGGCACGACCGCCGGCGGTACGTTCTCCGGCAATACCTTCACGGGTAACGCCGACTACGACTTCTTCTCCTCCTCTTCGACCTCCCACGGCGTGACCGTCGATGGCAACAACTTCTCGCACGGACTGCGCCTCGACACTGCGAGCGGCCTGTCGACCATCACCGACAACGTGTTCGACTCCTACGACGCGTTCTTCAACCGGGTCGATGCCGACTCGCTCGGCCTGATGACCGGAAACGTCTACAACGGGACCACCGCCGACAGTCTGATCGAGGTCCTGGGAGACGTCGTCACCGAGGACGCCACCTGGGTCGATCCGGGAGTCCGGCTCCGCTTCCTCGGCAACGTCACCGTACGGAAGGACACCGAGACCGCCGCCACGCTCACCCTCGTCCCCGGTCTGGAGCTCGCCTGGAACCCCTCCACCGGCCTGTTCATCGGCGACAATACCAACCTCGGAGCCCTGATCGCCGACGGTACCCCGGCCGAGCCGATCCTGTTCACCAGCGCCAACGAGGTTCCAGCTCCGGGGGACTGGTACGGCATCTACTTCGACGATCAGTCGGTCGATGCGACCTGTCTCATCGACGAGGCGATCGTCGAGTACGGCGGTCAGACCTACATCAACAACATCCGCGCCGACAACAGCGCCCCGACGGTCACCAACAGCATCATCCGGCACAGCAGCTTCTTCGGCATCCACCTGACCGGGGACTCCGCCGGACTGGTTCTGACCGGCAGCAGCTTCTCCGACAACGCCGACTACGACGTGTTGACCGCTTTCCGGACGACCCACGACGTCACGATCGACTCCAATACCTTCACCAACGGGGTCCGGATCGACGACGTCTCGGGGCAGTCGACCGTCACCGACAACGTGTTCGACGACTACGACAGCTTCTTCCTGCGCGTCGACGCAGACTCGATCGACCTGATGAGCGGCAACGTGTTCAACGGCACGGTCGCGGAGAGCGTCATCGAGGTGCTGGCAGAAGATCTGCGCGCCGACGCCACCTGGGCCAACCCGGGCCTGCCGTACGACATCGTCAACGACAGCGTGGACCTCCGCGTGCTCGGGGACGCGACCACCGCGGCGACGCTCACGCTCGAGCCCGGCGTGGAGATCCGGCACAACTTCGGCACCCGCTTCGTCATCGCCGACAACACCAACATGGGAGCTCTGGTCGCCATCGGGACGGACCTCGAGCCGATCGTCTTCACCTCCCGCCAGCCGACCCGCGCTCGCTCCGACTGGGAGGGGATCCTGTTCGACGACGCGACCGACGATGCGACGTCGGTGCTCGATCGCGTGACGATCGAGTACGCGGGCCGCAGCGGCACGGCCTGCGTCCAGATCGACAA
Source organism: Alatinidae sp. Z8VKAUB7J3 (assembly GCA_010016025.2). NCBI lineage: Eukaryota > Metazoa > Cnidaria > Cubozoa > Carybdeida > Alatinidae > Alatinidae sp. Z8VKAUB7J3. Next base: position 23,490 of record JAAAKM020000217.1, on the reverse strand, counting down.
TTCCTCCCCGACGCTGCAGCGCGTCCACTGCGCGGAGTCGGGAAACTACGGAATCTGGCTGTCGGGCGAAGCGAGCCCGCAGGTGCTGGACGGGACCATCGACGGGATCACGCTCGACGGCGTCCGGGTCGGCGCGTCCACCACCGCGACCCCGCTCATCCAGGGCAACGTGCTGACCAACGTCGATTCCAACGGCTTCTACTTCGAGGGCGAGACGCTGGCGCGCATCGTCGGCAACACGATCACCATGCCGGGCAACTACGGCCTGTGGTTCAACGGTATCTGGGCCCCGATCGACTTCGATCTCGAAGGCAATACCATCGACCACGGACTGTACGTCGCCAACAACGTCGGCAACGTCCGGACCATCACCGGCAACGCTTTCAACGAGCTCGCCGGCTTCGACATCCGGGTGGTCGCCCGGGACGTCCATCAGCTCGTCAACGCCGACAACACCTTCGCCGGCATGGACGCCGACAGTCGGATCGAGGTGTGGGGCGGGCAGATCACGCGCCCGTCGCGCTGGCGCGACGTCGGCATCCCGTATCACGTCTTCTCGGGCGACGTGAGCGTCTTCAGCGGTAGCGCCGGGACACCGGTCGCGATGAAGATCGACGCCAACGTGCGCGTCGAGTTCGCGTCCGGCTCGGCGATCCGGGTCGGCGATGGCTCGAATCAGGCCGGGGCGCTGCGTGCTATCGGCACCGAGGCCGAGCCGGTGGTGCTGACCTCGTCGGCCGAGACTCCGGCGGCGGGTGACTGGGAGGGGATCGTCTTCGAGTCCAACTCTCTGGACGACGTCAGCCGGCTCGACCACGTCATCGTCGAGTACGGTGGTCAGACCAACTCCAGCAACGTCCGGCTCAACGACGCCTCCCCGACCATCCGCAACAGCGCCTTCAACGACAGCAGCGTCTACGGCATCTACGGGACGGGGACGTCGAGCCCGGTCCTCCAGGTGAACACCTTCGAGCGCAACGCCGACTACGACGTGCGGTTCGACGGCGCCACCGATGCCGAGATCGTCGGGAACACGTTCAGCAACGGCCTACAGCTCATCTCGTCGGTCGGCAGCCCGACGATCGAGAACAACGTGTTCGACGACTACGTCGACAACTTCCTGCGCGTCGGCGCCGCCGATCTGGCCAACATGAGCGGCAACGTGTTCAACGACGTCGGGCCGGACGCCGTCATCGAGGTCGTCGGGGAGCGGATCTCCACCTCCGCCATCTGGACCAACCCCGGCATCCCGTACGCTTTCGTCTCTGGTGACGTCTTCGTCTTCGGCACCTCGTTCGTGCCGGCGACCCTCACGATCGAGCCTGGAACCGAGCTCCGCTTCCAGGACAATCTGTTCCAGATCGGTGGATCCAACGGCGGCGAGCGGGGAGCGTTGGTGGCGGTCGGTACCGCCGCCCTGCCGATCGTGTTCACCTCCAACAAGGAGACTCCGGCCCCCGGCGACTGGCGGGGGATCTACTTCCACCGAGAGAGCGACAACGAGATCAACACGCTCCAGTTCTGTACCGTCGAGTACGGGGGGCAGACCTACAGCGCGAACGTGCGCTTCGATACCTCCTCGGCCAACGTCGTCGGCAGCACCATCCGCGAGAGCAGTGTCTACGGCATCTACAGCACCACCAGCGAGGGGGCGCCGACCATCCAGGCGAATACCTTCGAAGGCAACGTCAGCTACGATGTCTACTTCGACGGCGGCACGCCGGAAGCGCAGGTGATCAACAACGTCTTCAACCGGGGGCTGTACTTCGCGACTGCGGCCGGCGATCCGCTGGTCCAGAGCAACACCTTCAACGACTACACGTCGAACTTCCTGCGGGTCGGGGCGAGCAGCCTCGACGATCTCCGCTTCAACATCTTCGACACGCCCAGCGCCGATGCGGCCATCGAGGTGATCGGAGAGACACTCTCGGAGGACGCCACCTGGGTCGTTAAGGCCGTGCCGTACCGGGTGGTCACCGGAGACGTGGTCGTCTATACCCCGGTGGGCGAGGCTCCGGCCACCCTCACCCTGCAGCAGGGCATGCGGCTCGAGTTCGCCAGCGGCAGCGGCCTCCGGATCAACACCCGCTGGGGTGGAGAGGACGGCGAGCTGGTGGCCGACGGCACCCCGGCCCAGCCGATCACGTTCACGGCGACCGGCGATACGCCGGTCGCGGGAGCCTGGGAGGGGATCTACTTCGAGGCGGGCGGTAGCAACGAAGCCTCGATACTCGATTACGTGATCATCGAGTACGGCGGTCAGACCTACTCGGCCAACCTCCGCATGGGCGCATCCAGCCCGACCGTCACGAACTCGATCTTCCGGCACAGCAGCATCTACGGGCTGTATGCCTCCGAGGCGGTCAGCTCGCCGACGGTCGACAACTGCACGTTCGAGGACAACCTCAACTACGACCTGTTCATCTCGGGCACGTCGGATGCGGTGGTGACGAACAACACGTTCAACAACGGAGCGCTGTTCGACTCGGCCGGTGGCGACGCCATCTTCCAGAACAACGTCCTCAACAACTACTCGGCCAACTTCCTCCGCATCGGGGTGGGCTCGCTCGACGACTTTACCGGTAACGTCTTCAACGGCGCCACGGCCGACTCGCTCATGGAGCTGGTTCCGGAGGACGTCAACGTCGACTCCACGATCCCGAATCTCGGCTTCCCGTACAACGTCCTCGCGGGCCACATCACGGTGCGCAAGGACGCCGTGGAGTCCGCGACCCTGACCATCGAGTCGGGAGTCACGATGAGGTGGACGACCGGCTACGGCCTGTTCGTGGGCGACAACACCAGCATCGGCTCGTTGGTCGCCGTCGGCACCGAGGCCGAGCCGATCGTCTTCACCAGCATCAACGCGACCCCCGCTGCCGGTGACTGGTACGGGATCTACTTCGACGACGCGACCGACGACGCCACGTCGGTCCTCGAACACGTCGTGGTGGAGTACGGTGGCAACTGGAATTCGAACAACATCCGGGTGGAGAACAGCTCGCCTACGATCCGCAACTCGACCATCCGCCATAGCAGTGTGTACGGCGTCTTCATGACCGGCTCGACGGCCGGCCCGACGATCGAGGGGAACGTCTTCTCCGACAATGCCGATTACGACGTCTGGGTGAGTAGCAGCACGGTCCACGACGTGACGCTGGACGGCAACGTGCTGCCGCACGGGATCCGTTTCGATACCGGCGCCGGTAAGTCGGTGGTGACCAACAACACCTTCGACGACTACAGCCAGTTCTTCATCCGGATCGACGCGGAGTCACTGGTCCTGATGACGGGCAATACGTTCAACAACGTCACGGAGGACAGCGTCATCGAGGTCCACGGTGAGGCGATCCGCGAGTCCGGGGCCTGGCCCGACCTCGGCTTCCCGTACCGGATGCTCGGCCACGTCACCGTGATCGGAGACACCGTCACGCCGGCGGTGGTCACCATCCCGGCCGGGACGACGATGAAGTTCGACATCGGCTTCGGGCTGTTCGTCGGCGACAACACCAACCTCGGCTCGGTGATCGCGGTCGGTACGGTCGACGAGCCGATCCTGTTCACCAGCTCGGCGGAAACGCCGAGCCCGGGGGACTGGTACGGCATCTACTTCGACGGCGGTACCGACGACGCCACGGCGCTGCTCGACCACGTGATCGTCGAGTATGGCGGGAACTGGAACTCGAACAACATCCGGGTCGAGGACAGCGCCCCTACGATTCGGAACTCCACCATCCGGCACAGCAGCGTCTACGGCATCTTCCTGACCGGAAGCACCGCCAGTCCGAGCATCCTCGGCAACACCTTCAGCGACAACGCCGACTACGACGTCTGGAACAGCTCCAGCACGACCCACGGCCTGGTCGCCGACGGCAACACGTTCACCCACGGGCTGCGACTCGACACGACGTCGGGACAATCGCAGGTGACCAATAACATCTTCGACGGTTACAGCGAGTTCTTCCTGCGGGTCGATCTCGGCACGCTCGGTAACCTCAGCGGGAACGTGTTCAACGACACCACCGAGGACAGCGTGATCGAGGTGCTGGCGGAGACCCTGGCGGAGGATGCCACCTGGGTGGACAACGCCGGCATGCCGTTCCATCTGCTCGGCGGCTTCGTGGTGCGCAAGGACACCGTCTCGGCGGCGACGCTGACCCTCAGCGCGGGGTTGACGCTGAAATTCGCCCCCGCATCGGGGATGTTCATCGGCGACAATACGAATCTCGGCGCCCTCGTCGTGCAGGGGACGCCCTCGGAGCCCGTGCTCCTGACCAGCGCCATCGCGACCCCGGCGCCGGGAGATTGGCAGGGACTCTACTTCGATGGCGGTACCGACGACGCCAACACCCTGGTCGAGTACGCGACGATCGAGTACGGCGGCGAGTTCTACTCCAACAACGTCCGGATCGACGGCGCCAGCCCGACCCTCCGGAACTGCACGTTCGCCCACAGCAGCGTCTACGGCATCTTCGTGACCGAGTCGTCCAACGGACCGACGATCGAGTCGTCCACTTTCGTGGGCAACGCCGACTACGACATCCTCTACAGCAACTCGAACTCGAGCGGCGTGTCGACGATCGACGGCAACACCCTGGAGCACGGCATCTGGACCGACCACGTCGGAGCCGACATTCGGGTGACGAACAACGTCTTCCAGGGCTACAACGACGGCTTCTACGTGAAGGTCCCGCTACACAACGCCGACGACATCGCCGGCAACGTGTTCGAGGACACCGACGCCACGAGCGTGGTGTGGCTGGAGGGGATGACGCTCGCCGACGATCTGACGATCGGGCCGATCGGCGTGCCATTCCAGGTGACCGAGTTCGACGTCGTCATGAGTCGGAGCCGGATCGAGGCGGCGACGCTCACCGTACAGCCGGGGACGGAGCTCCGATGGGAGACCGGTCGCGGTCTGTACGTCGGCACCAATACCACCCAGGGCGGGCTGGTCGCGGTCGGGACGCCGGCCCAGCCGATCGTCTTCACCACCGCCGATACCGTCGCTCCGGCGGGTGGGCAGTGGGAAGGGCTGTACTTCGACGACGGCACCAGCTTCGCGACGGTCGTCGAGGAAGCCGTGGTCGAGTACGGCGGTGAGACCACTGGCTCGAACGTGCGGTTCGAGAACTCGGGGCCGACCTTCCGCAACGTCACGGTGCGCGAGTCCAGCGGCCGTGGCTTCTTCGCGACCAACTCGAACGGGTTGATCGAGGGCTGTACGGTCAGCGGCAACGCCACTCAGGGGATCTACGAGGACGGGACGAGCGATCTCACCATCGCCGACAACACCATCACCGGCAACGGTGATTACGGCGTCTACTTCACGACCACCTCGGATGCGCTCATCACCGACAACGCGATCGAGCACGGCCTGTTCTTCGCGAGCGCGGCCGGCTCACCGACGATCGCCGGCAACACGTTCGACGACTTCGAGGGCTTCCCGATCCGGGTCGGGGCCGGCACGGTGCCGGCGATGTCCGGCAATGCCTACCTCGGAGTCGGGCCGGCGAGCCGGGTCGAGGTGCTCGGTGAGCAGATCGCGGAGGACGGTACCTGGGCCGACCTCGGATTCCCGTACCGTGTGGTGGCAGGGTGGATCCACCCGTTCTTCAGCACGACCTTCGCCCCCACCCTGACCCTCGATCCCGGCGTGCACGTCGAGTTCATGCCCGGGACCCGACTGCAGGTCGGTAGCGGCAGCTCTCAGGGGGCGTTGCAGGCGATCGGGACCGAGCTCGACCCGATCGTGCTGACCTCGGGTCAGGAGACCCCGGCAGCCGGAGACTGGCACGGCGTCTACTTCGACTCCGCGACGGTCGATGCCGACACCCGCATGGAGTGGGTCGTCGTCGAGTACGCCGGCGACGACCTGGGCGCGAGCATCGAGATCCAGAGCTCGAACCCGACGCTGGAACGGGTGAGTGCGGCCTTCGGCAGCGGCGACGGCCTGGAGCTTCACTTCTCGAGTGCCGAGGTGAGCTTCTCCTCGTTCACCGACCACGTGGGCTACGGCGTCGAGATCAACTCGAGCTCGGCGCCGATACTGCGGCACAACGACTTCACCGGCAACACGGCGGGAGCCGTCACCAACACCTCGAGCCCGAACGCCGATGCGCGGTTGAACTGGTGGGGCGCGGTGGACGGCCCCGGCGGCGACGGCGGCGGGGGAGGAGCCTCGGTCACCGGAGCGGTGGTCTACGAGCCCTGGCTGGCGGGCGACCCGACGCTGGCCACGCCCGGAGACGATCACATCGTCGACCTGTACGCGACCACGCCGACCTTCACTCCCGGCTCCTACAATCGCTACTTCGCCGAGTTCGCGGAGTCGACCACCTGGACGCTGGAGGTGATCGACAGCGGCGGTGGCGTGGTGCGCTCCTACGCTGGCAGCGGTACCCTGGCCGTGCAGGATTTCGACGGCCGTGACACCGGTGGTGTCGACCTGGTCGACGGCACCTACGACTACCAGCTCTCCGGCGCCGGGGACGTCAGCGGCACTCCGGTGGTGATGGCTCGCGGACGGGTCACGATCGACGGGACGGTGCCGATCGGGGAGATCGACAACGTCGCTCACCTCGACGTGTTCGCGGTCGGCGATCAGGTGGACGTCCTCGGCAGTGCCGAGATGGGGAGCTTCCTGGACTACACGCTCCAGTACGGCACCGGGCTCTTCCCGACCGGGTACACGAACATCGTCGACGATTCGAGCACGCCGGTGGCGGCCGACGTGCTCGGGACCTGGGACACCACCAACCTGACGAGCGGAACCTACGCGCTCCGGCTGGTGGTCGACAACGACCTCGGCGAGCAGACCGTCGTCGCGCTCGGCGGCATCGTGCTGTCGATCGACAACCTCAGCGCCGATCTCCCGGCCTTCAGCCCCGACGGCAACGGGGTGAAGGACGAGGTGACCGTCTCGGCGACGCTGAGCACGCCCTCGGACTGGACGATCGAGGTGCGGGATGGCCTGGACGCGACCGTCAGGACCTTCGCCGGGAACGGCTCGCAGGTGGCGCAGGTCTGGGACGGGACGCTGGCGGACGGTGTGACGATCGCTCCCGAGGACACCTACACGTTCGTGCTCGAGGCGACGGACGGCGGCGCGATGGTGGCGAACGACACGGCCAGCACGCGGCTCGACCTGACGCCGCCGGTGGCGGAGATCACGGCGCCCGACGGTATCGGCTCGTTGTGCGAGACGATCGACGTCGTCGGCTCGGCGGACGATGTCGGCGGCGAGCTGCAGGACTACGTCGTGCAGTTCGGCATCGGACCGTCGCCCGACACCATGACCAACATCGGCAGTGTCGTGACGACGCCGGTCGTCGACGATGTCCTCGCCTCGTGGCTGACCAACGACACGGAGGCGACCGAGCCGGTGGTCAACGGCAACTACCTGCTCCAGCTCACGGCCAACGACGTCGCGGGCAACAGCACCCAGACGTCCACCCTGATTGCGCTCGACAACTACGTGATCGGCAACGTGGAGGTGAGTGCCGCCAGCTTCATGCCGGCGCTCGGAGAGGTGCTGGACGTCGACTTCCGGGTCAACAAGGGCTCCGACGTCACCCTCACCATCTACGGCGAGGAGGACGGCTCGGCCGGGACGCCGATCTACACGGCGATGCAGACGGTCGCCTCCGCCGGCAGCTACAGCTTCGTCTGGCCGGGAACGGACGACGGCGGTATCGTCGTCGCCGACGAGGCCTACGTCTACGTCCTCGACGGCGCCGCTCCGGATGGCTGCTCGGACCGCTTCGATCCGACCGGTGGGCGGCTCACCGGAGCCAACAGCGGCGGGATCCCCGCGACCTACGATCCGTACTCCAACCAGTTCTGGGAGATGGATCTGAACGTCTCCACCGGAGGACGCGTGCGGATGACGGTCACGCCGACCGGCGAGACCGGGTTCCAGGAGATCGACCGGGTGCCGTTCCCGGTCGGCATCACCCGGATCCGATGGGACGGAAGGCGCCCGGACGGCAGCCTGGTCGAGCAGGCCAGCAGCTTCTTCTTCGACCCGCCGATCACGCTCCGTCCGCACGCCGTGGTCACCGACGGCGAATCGCCCGACATCCTGACCATCCTGTCGGATCCGTACCTGATGTACGTGAGCTACGGCGGCACGACCGATCTTCAGTACTCGCTCGCGACCGACGCGCTGGTCACCGTGAAGGTGATACCGGCGGGCTTCTTCGATCCGGCGGGGCCGGAGGCGATCCTGCTGATCGACAACGAGCTGCAGGCTCCGGGCGAGCACACCGTGTCGTGGGACGCCCTCGACGGCGCCGATCCGAACGAGAATCTGTCGATCAGCGAGCTGGAGGGGGCCTACAGCTTCACGGTCGAGGCGACCAACCCGGCGACCGGGCGTAGCCAGCTCCGCTACGGCGTGATCAACGTCTTCAACTAGACCGGAGCGCGGGGCGAGCGGCCGTACGGCGGCTCGCCCCTCGGCGTTCAGGGGGCACCGGCCGCCGGCGTCGCGGCCGTCATCCGTAGCGCCCTCATCAGGAAGGCGAGCTGGTCGGCCCACAGCTCCACGTTGGCGTCGACGCCCGAAGGGTAGTGGCCGTCCTCCCAGCCGACCCGCATCAGGATCGGGGCGTCGCCGCCCTGGGCGTGCTGGAGGGCGGCGGCCAGCTTGTAGGCGTGCATCGGTACGGCGATGTCGTCGCGTCCGCCGGCAGCGACGAGCATGGCGGGGTAGTGCGAGCCGGTGCGGGTGTTGTGGATCGGTGAGTACGCCAGGAGAGTCCGCAGCTGCTCCGGGTCGTCGGCGGAGCCGAACTCGGGGACCCGGGCGGCGCCGCCGGTGTGGAGGGGGCCGCGGATCAGATCCACCGTCGGGTAGTTCACCAGGCTCGCCGCGAACAGGTCCGGCCGCTGGTTGGCGAGCACGCCCGGGAGCATGCCGCTGGCGCTGCCGCCCTGAAGCGCGAGCCGATCCGGGCGGGTGTAGCGCTGCTCGACCAGCCACTGTGCCGCGGCGATGAAATCGTCGAACGTGTTCTGCTTGCGGGTCAGCCGGCCGGCTTCGTGCCAGGGAGCGCCGTACTCACCGCCGCCGCGGATGCCGGGCAAGGCGAAGACCCCTCCGGACCGGAGCCAGACCACCCGCATGGCCTGGAACCAGGGGAACGCGGTCCACTGGTAGGCGCCGTAGCCGTACATCAGCGTCGGGTGGCTGCCGTCCCGCTCCAGACCGCGCCGATGCGTGACGAACATCGGCACGCGGGTACCGTCGCGGCTGGTCACGAACACCTGCTCGGTGACGAACTCGGCCGGATCCCAGGTCAGGGTATCGGGACGCCGGTGGACGGCGAGCTCGCCGCTGTGGACGTCGTACCGGTAGATCGTGCCCGGGTCGACGATGCCCGAGAAGCGGAAGTAGGTGATCGGGTCCTCCGGCCGGTCGACCAGTCCGGAGATGTTGCCGCTGATGTCGGGGAGCTGGATCGTGCCGCCCGCGGTCCCGTCCGGCGCGAACACCCGCACGGTACGCCGGACCTCCTCGGCGTAGGTCATCAGCCATCGGCCGCCGATCGCGCTGACCCCGGTGAGCGTGCCGCTCTGCTGCGGCACGACGTCGCGCCAGTGCTCCGGTCCGGGCCGATCCAGGTCGATCGCCACCAGCCGACGGCGGGGGGCGTCCAGGTCGGTCTGGACCCAGAACACCGCGCCGTCGTTGCCCTCGAAGGTGACCGCGGCGAGGCCCTCCGGGACGAGCTCGACCGGCGTCGCGCCCGGCACGTCGAGGTCGAGGTAGTAGAGGGCGTTGTGGGGGTCGGCTCCGGCGACCGGATGGAACACGAGGTAGCGTCCGTCGTCGCTGGTGCGCACGCCCGAGAAGAACCACTCGGGTCGGTCGGGACGGGCGTAGACGATGCGGTCGGCGGTCGCGGGAGTGCCGAGCCGATGGTGGACGACCCGATGGTTCGAAGGCGTGGTCTGCAGCTCGGCGCCCGGCTCCGGCGCGTCGTAGCGGTCGTAGTGGAAGCCGCGCCCGTCGCGATCCCAGCCGATCGACGGCCCGCGCACGCCGGGCAAGGTCTCCGGCAGGTCCGCGCCGGTGTCGACCGAACGGATCCGCAGCTCGCTCCAGCCGGTGGTCCCGCCGATCGCGTAGGCCACCTGGGTGCCGTCCCGGTTGACCGAGATCGTGCGCAGGGTGAGCGAGCCGTCGGCCGAAAGCGGGTTGGGGTCGATCAGGACGCGCGGCTCGGCATCCGGCTCCTGGACGTAGAGCACGGCGGCCTTCTGGTCGGCCTGCCGCTCGGTGAAGAACAGGCGCTCGCCCCGTCGGAACGGCACTCCGTAGCTCGGGAAGCGCTGGGCGTCCCGCAGGCGCCCGGCGAGCGACTCGCGCAGGGGGCCGGCGGTGAAACGGCGCGCCAGCTCGTCCTGGGCGCGTGCCCAGGCGAGCGTCTCGTCGGAGTCCATCTCCTCCAGCCATCGGTACGGGTCGGCCACCGCGACGCCGTGGTGCAGGTCGACCTGGTCGACCCGGCGGGTCTCCGGGTAGGCGATCGAGCCGGCCGCGGACGGATCGGCGAGGGCGCCGGCGAGGAGCGCCAGCGCGACGGCGGGGACTGTCGTGTGTCGGGTCACGGTCCTCTCCCTTCGGCGGTCTTCTCTCCGCCTCACTGTGCGGGTACGCGCCAGCCGTCGGCGCAGACGCACGTCGGGTGTGGGGCGGGCCGGACGGGAGGGGGGCGAACGGGCGGGGAAGGGAGGAACTCGGGGCCCCGCCGTGGGTGGACGGCGCCGGGCCCCGGGGAGGCGTCAGCCGGCGGGCCAGACGACCTGGCCGGCCTTCATGCCGCCGCAGCCGTTGTGCTCGAACGCCCGCATGCAGCCGCCCGGGCTGTAGCAGACGTCGCCCGAGAAGTCGCTCGGGTTGATCCGGTCGATCCACTCCTCGACCGCCGTACGCACGGTCTCGGCATCCGCTCCCTTGCGCGCGATCAGGAAGTGGGACAGGCCCCAGTAGGAGCGCGCCATGTTGCAGGGACAGCAGCACGTGTAGGCGGTGTTGTTGCTGCAGCACGGCGCCGGAATCGCGGTGAGTGCCTCGTGCTTGATCGCCTCCTGCTCGGGCGTCAGCTCGATGGTGTCGTAGTAGCCGATGAACTCCTGGGTCTGCTCGCGGACGTCGTCCGAGAACTCGATCGCCGCTCCGGTCGCCTCGCTGCTGCAGGCCGCTCCGGAGAACCCTCCCAGCGCCACGAGCAGCGCGAGCGCCAGATGGTGGACCCCGTATCGGTGGCCGAGATGCATCGCGTGTCTCCTTATTCCACGGAGGCTCGTCGGGGGGCCGCCGTCGGAAGGCGGTCGACGTCGAGGCTCCGGACTTGCTCCCCTCTCATGATAGCCCAGGGGGCCTGCGGCGGAGGCCGTCAGTCCGACTCGTCCGCCGCCTTCCAGAACGGCATCAGCGCCGCCTCGTCGGCCACCCACGCCTCCATTCCCACACGCACGACGCGCCGTTTCAGATGCGGGAACGTCGCCACCTCGACCTCGCGCCGCTCGCCGCCGACCAGGTACACGAGGTCCTCGTCGTGGGGGTTGCGCAGGTGGTGAGCGACCGACGGGGTCGGGAAGCCCATGAAATCGCCCGGGCCGACCGGGTGCTCCTCGCCGTCGATCTCGGCGATGCCGCGACCGGAGAGGACGTAGAAGAACTCCTCCTCCGTGGTGTGGGAGTGATAGATCATCGCCTCACGGCCACCCGGCACCCGGATCACGTGGACCCCGATGCGGCTCAGGCCGGCGAGGTGGCTCAGCGGGATGCCGTGGGCCTCGGACGCCGGGTTGAGCGGATGGGAGAAGGGCTGCTCCTGGCGCCGCGGATCGTCGGCCCGGACCAGCGGGCTCGGTCGCTTCGTCTCGGCCATGGGACACCTCCTGGACCTATCGTAGCCCGCGGCGAGGGCCGCTCCGGAGGCGTCCCCCGCGCTCCGGGGCCCCTCGGGCGCCTCGGGTGGACGGACGGGGAGTTGCGTCGTATAATGAATGACCTGGTCGGTCATTTATGAATTCGGGAGGCGTACGTGGCTCGCAGGATTCCGCCGGATCGAGTGGAGCGCCTGATCGCGGCCGCGATCGAGGTCTTCATCGCTCACGGCTATCGGCGCACCCAGATGGCCGACGTCGCCGAGGCGCTGTCGGTGGCGAAGGGAACGCTCTATCGCTACGTGGAGAGCAAGGAGGCGTTGTTCGCGATGCTGCTGCGCCACCTCGCCGAGGGTTTCGTACCGACGCTGGACGCGCTGCCGGTCCCGAGCCCGGAGCCCGGGTGGCTGGTCGGCTACCTCGCAGCCGCGATGGCGGAGGAGTCGCGCTCGCCGGTGCTCGATGCGGCCCTGGAGCGCCGACGGGTGACCGATGCGGCCGAAGAGCTCGGGGCGATCCTGCTCGAGCTCTGGTCGGCGCTCGACCGGCACCGCGTCGGGATGAAGCTGCTCGATCGCTGCTCGGACCATCCCGAGCTCGGCTCGTTGGTCTATGCCGGAACGAGAGTGCTTCAGCTCGACAAGCTGGAGCGCTACCTCCGAGATCGCGGACGCCGCGGCCGCCTGCGGAACGTCCGGCAGCCCGCCGTGGTGGCCCGGCTGCTGATCGAGACCGTGACCTTCTGGGCCGTTCACCGTCACTGGGACCCCCACCCCCAGACCGTCGACGAGGCGAGCGTGCAGGACACGGTCGTCAGGTTCCTGGTCGAGGGGCTGACGAAGGAGAGCTGACGATGGGTCGAGGCATCCCGTCCACGCCGCGGCGTCACGACGTCGACGCGCTGCGCGTCCTGGCGACGATCCTGGTGATCGTCTTCCACGTCGGCATGGTCTTCAATCCGGCGCCTTTCTACCACGTACGCAACGACGCCTCCTCGATCGTGCTGCTGGTCGTGTGCGGCTTCCTGTCGCTCTGGATGATGCCGCTGTTCTTCGTGCTCGCCGGATGGTCGGCCTTCGGCTCGGTCCGTCGCCACGGAGCCGGGCCGTTCCTCGGTCGTCGCGTCCGCAAGCTGCTGGTACCGCTGGCCGTCGGGGTGGCGCTGTTCGGTCCCGCGCTCAAGTACGTGGAGCTGCGCGGAGGCCAGGACCTCAACCACCGCGGGCTGCACGTCGCGCCGGAGCTCCAGGAGTCGTTCCGGGGAGTCGTGGAGCAGCCGCTGCCGGAGATGGCCCCGTTCGAGGAGGGGTTCCTGGAGTTCTGGCCGAGCTTCTTCACGCGGCTCGACCGGTTCACCTGGGCGCACCTCTGGTTCCTGGCCTACCTGTTCGTGCTGTCGGCGGCGGCGCTGCCGTGGCTTCGCTGGCTCTCCGCGCGGCCCGACGGCGGGACCGACTCCTGGAGAGCTGCCTGGGCCTACGCACCGCTCGTACCACTCGTCCTGATCGAGCACACGCTGCGACCGCTGTTCCCGGGGGTCTACAACCTGTACGCCGACTGGGCCAACGTACTGGCCTACGGGACCTACCTGGTGGCCGGGTTCGCGCTGGCGCGCTGGCCCGCGCTGGAGGAGGTGGTCCACGCGGAGACGGGGCGGGCGGCGACCGTCGCGGCCGTCGCCCTGTTGGTCCTGCTCGGGACGGTCGTCGGTGTGGTGCAGGAGCCCCGCGTCGTTCTGACTGCGGTACCGGTGGCGGGGTGGTGCTCGATCGTCACCCTCCTGGGACTGGCGCGCCGTCGTCTCGGCCGGCCGGGCTCGTGGCTCGTCCGGCGACGAGAGCTGGCCTTCCCGGGCTACGTCGTCCACCAGATCGTGGTGGTGGGACTGGGCGCGGCGATCGTCGCCTGGAGCCCTGACGTGCCGTCCTGGCTCGACGTCCTCGTCAAGCTGCCGCTGCTGCTGGTCGGCTCCCTCCTCGGGACCTGGGCCGCGGTGCGCTACCTGGTGCTTCCGTTCGGCCCCGTCCGCGTCGCCTTCGGTCTCACCTCGCCTCGACCGGCTCCGTTGCCGGCGACGGTCCGGGGGACGATCGCCGGCGCCCTGGTGGTGGTGGCCACGTCGACGGTCGCAGCGCCCGACACCGTCGGGACGGCCGCCGATCCGGTCGGCCTGTGGTGGGCGGAGGGCGGAGCGGCCCAGGTGGAGGTCCGTGAGGAGGCGGGGGAGCTCTCGGGCCGCGTCGTCTGGCTCCGATCACCCCTCGGGGAGGACGGCTGCCCGCTGCTCGACACCCGGAACCCGGACGCGTCGCGGCGCGACCGGGAGGTCGTCGGGCTCCGGATCCTGAGCGGCCTGCGCCGTGACGAGCGCCGACTGGCGACCTGGAGCGGAGGGGAGATCTACGACCCGACCTCGGGTCGCACCTACCGGGCACGGCTCCAGCTCGAGTCTCCCGATCGGATGTCGGTCCGCGGGTTCCTCGGTGTCCGGCTGCTCGGTCGGACCGCCACCTGGCACCGGGTCGTGGAGTCGACCGGGTGTCGGTCCGCCCCGGAGCGCTAGGGGTCGGCTTCGGCTAGGATGCCCTTCGGGTGGAGTCGAACCCGGGATCGACCCGGAGCGTCCGAGGAGACCGAGATGACGAGCGTCCGTGTTTTCGGGTCCACCCGCCTGTACCCAGCCCACCGATCGGGCGGCGCCGTGCTCGTGTCGCTGCTCGCCGTGGCGGCCGTCGCCGCCGAGACGACCCCTCGGACCCGACCGGTCGAGCCGTCGCGGAGCAGTCACGAGACCTTCCTGGACGAGCACGGCAGCACCGTCCATCGCGAGCTCGTGCCGCATCCGGACGACGCCGACCGCCAGATCGAGTTCTTCTGGATCGCGCCCGAAGGCGACGGCCCCTGGCCGGTGATCCTCTACGTCCATCCGCACCAGCTCTCCGAGCGCAAGGGAGGACGGAGCTACGTCGAGGCGCCGGTGTTGCGTCGCCACGCGGCGCGCGGACGACTCGCGGCCGCGATCTCGCAGCCCGGCTACGGTGAGAGCTCCGGTCCGCCCGATTTCTGTGGGCCGTCGACCCAGCGGGCGGTCGAGGAGGTGATCCGCCGGCTGCGCGCACATCCCGAGGGCGACGGACGGGTGGTGCTCTACGGCTACAGCCGCGGGGCTGCGGTGTCGGCGATGGTGGCGACGCGCGACCCGGAGCTCACCGGCGTCGTCCTGGGTGCGGGGAGCTACGACCTGATCGACTTCTTCGCACGCCTGGAGCCGACCTCCGAGCCAGGGAGCCTGCGCGACAACATCGTGCGCGAGAGCGGCGCGTCGGAGGCGGCGTTCCGGGCGCGCTCGGCACTGCACGCGCCGGAGCCGATCCGTTCCCCGACCCTGATCCTGCACGGCGAGGACGACTTCATCCCGGTCGATCACGCTCGTCGACTCGCCGCCCGACTGGAGGCCGCCGGCACTCCGGTCGACCTGAGGTTGTTCCCCGGCGTCGGTCACCACATTCCGTTCCCGGAGCGTAACCGGCCGCTGGCAGAGTTCCTGGGGAGGCTCCTGGCCGACGACGCCACCTCGGACGCGTCTCACTGACCCTTCGTCGGGGCGACCGACGTCCGGCGGAGTGAAAGGGAGCGACCGTCGAGGCGTCCTCACCCCCCTGGGGGAGCTCGTCGGGGCCCGGGGCGCGGGGCGCGCGTTCGTGCTCCACGGCTTCCCGGTGGCCTCGATCACGGTGCTCGTATCGTTCGTCGGTCCTCTTCCCGGAGATCGAGGGGGAGCCCTCCGGCTCACCCCCTGGGGTGGGAGATTCTCGCCAAGTCGTCGTCCGTCGTCCCGGGCGTTCCCGGCGGTCGGGCAGCCCCGACGTCGCGCGCAATCCCCTAGAGGTCGTCGAGCTGCAGGCGCTCGCCGGCCTCCAGGACGGGGCCGTCGGTCGACCACCACGACGGGAGGGTCGCGCCCCCTCCGACCACGAGCTCCTCCAGCCCGTGCGCGGAGCGCACGAAAGTGTCGATGGCGGCGTCGCGGCCCGGCGCCCCGAAGTAGAGGTTCGAGAAGTACCCGTGCTCGGCGCGGAAATCGCAGTCGGTGGCCTCGTCGACGCACTCGTACTCGCCGTAGAACCGCTCCAGCGACGGGTTGTAGAGCTCGAAGTAGGCATCGTAGTCGCGGTTGACGTCGACGACGGCCTCGTCGGTCTGGCCGACGAGCTGGAGCACGAATAGCCCCGGATCGACGTCGGCGAGGCGGGCGAACTCCGCCGCGCTCCAGCTCGCCAGCGGAAGTCCCTGGGCGTCGCGCAGGTCGGCCATCGGGGCGGGGTGGACCAGCACCGCGCCCTCGATCTCGAGGTCCGGGCGCTCGATCATCGTGTCGATCGCGGCGGCGCCGCCGCCGCTCGAACCGAGCAGGACGATACCGTCGACCTGGTAGAGGCCCGACAGAGACGCCAGTCGGTCGACCGCCGCTGCGACCTCGTCGACCCGCTCGATCGGGTTGCAGTACGAGCTCTGACCGCCCACCAGGCAGAAGTCGAGATAGCCGATCGACATCGTGACCACTCCCAGGGCGCGGGTGAAATCGACCTGGTGACGGTACCAGTCGCGGTAGCAGTGGTTGCCACCGTGGAGGAAGATCACCGCTGGGTAGATGCCGGGAGTCAGCGGCGTCGACAGGCTGTACTCGACCGTGTGGGTTCCGAGCGTCGCGTGGTCGACGTCGTAGCTGCTCTCGTTGCAGCGCACTCCCTCCGCCTGACACAGGGCCGCGAAATCCGCCGAGCTCCAGGGGCTCAGACAGGCGGCTTCGGAGCGGTGCGGGCCGAGCAGCATCAGCGCCGCCGTCAGCGCGATCGACGTTCGGTGACTCATGGTTCGTCCCTCCGCGATCGGCCTCCCGGCCGCATCGTGACGGCTCGAGGCGATCGACGTATCGAACCGTACGCGACGCTCGACCTGCCAGCCAGCCAGCCGTGTGTCCGCTCCGACACGTGGCGTCGCGCCGGGCGGCACGTTCCGTGTCGGACAGCGGAGGGGCGTGGGGTGGTGGGGGCGGAGGCTCTGTGGTAGTCTCGACCGAATCCGGACTTCCGTCCGACGGAGCGAGCCGTGGCCGAGCGAGACCGAGCCCGCGAGCGCGAAATCTTCGAGGCCACGCTGGAGCTGCCGGCCAGCCAGCGCGACGCCTACGTTCGGCGGATCTGCGGCGATCCTGAGCTGGAGTCCCGGATCCGCCGTCTGATCGCGGCCCACGAGCGCGCCGAGCGCGCCACCTTCACCGACGGCGACCCCGACGTCGCCGAGCGCATCGGACCCTACCGCCTGCTGGAGGAGATCGGGCACGGAGGCATGGGGGTGGTCTACCTCGCCGAGCAGACCGAGCCGATCCGTCGCCACGTGGCGCTGAAGATCGTCAAGTGGGGCATGGACACCAAGGAGGTGATCGCGCGCTTCGACTCGGAGCGCCAGGCGCTGGCGCGGATGAGCCATCCGAGCATCGCCCGGATCCTCGACGCCGGAGCCACCGAGCGCGGACGTCCCTATTTCGTCATGGAGTACGTGCCGGGCGTGTCGATCGTGGAGTACTGCGACGGCGCGCGGCTCGACCTGGCGGAGCGATTGGAGCTGTTCGCCGAGGTGTGCCGCGCGGTGCAGCACGCCCACCAGAAGGGGATCATCCACCGCGATCTGAAGCCTTCCAACATCCTCGTCACCGAGGACGACGGCCGTCCGGTGCCGAAGGTGATCGACTTCGGCATCGCCAAGGCGACCGACCGTCACCTGAGCGAGCTGACCGTCCACACCGAGCTCGGCCGGATGATCGGTACTCCCGAGTACATGAGCCCCGAGCAGGTCGAGATGACCGCGCTCGACGTCGACACGCGATCGGACGTCTACTCGCTCGGGGTCGTGCTGTACGAGCTGCTGGTCGGGGCCCGTCCGTTCGATCTCGCCAACACCAGTCTGCTGGAGATCCAGCGCGTCATCCGGGAGGAGGAGCCGGCCGCGCCGAGCGTACGGGCCTCCCGGCTCGGCGCGACCGACGACCGGCCGGCACGTCGGCGCGGCACGACGCCGGCCGGCCACGTCCGCCAGCTCCGTCCCGAGCTCGATTGGATCACGCTGTGTGCTCTCGGCAAAGATCGCCGTCGGCGCTATCAGACCGCGCTCGCGATGGCCGACGACCTGGAGCGCTACCGTAGCCACGAGCCGATCCGGGCGCGCACGCCCGGCCCGTGGTACCGATGGTGGAAGTTCGTCCGGCGGCACGCGCTACCGGTGGCCGTGTCGGCGGCCGTGTCGGGGATGGTACTGGCGCTGGTGAGCTACTACACCTGGCAGCTTTCCGAGGAGCGCGACCGAGCGAATCGCGAGGCCGTACGCGCCGGGCAGGAGGCGGCGACGGCCGAGCAGGTCACCGATTTCATGATCGGCCTGTTCGAGGTCTCCGACCCGAGCGAGGCGCGCGGCAACACCATCACCGCCCGCGAGCTGCTCGACGCCGCCGCCGAGGACGTCACCGGCCGCCTCGACGATCAGCCCGAGGTCCAAGCGCGGATGATGGACGCCATCGGCAGGGTTTACCGCAGCCTGGGTTTGTACGATCGCTCCCGCCCGCTGCTGGAGGGAGCTCTGGCGGTGCGCGAGCGTGCACTCGGTCCGGATCACCTCGATGTCGCCTACAGCGTGTACGAGCTCGGGGCGCTGGAGTTCGAAGCGGCGAACTACGAGGCGGCCGAACGGCTCTACGATCGGGCGCTCTCGGTGCGACGCCTGCAGCTCGGTGAGGAGCATCCCCTGAGCGCCATCACCCTCAACGGTCTGGCGCTCGCCGTGCACTACCGCGGCGACAACGCGCGGGCCGAGCCGATCTACCGACGGGCGATCGAGCTCCAGCGAGCGCTCGCCGGAGGCGAGCCCGACTACGATCTCGCCCTGGCGCTCAACAACTTCGCCACCCTGCGCCATGACGTCGGCGACCTGGAGGAGGCCGAACAGCTCCACCGGGAATCGCTGGAGATCAAGCGGCAGGTGCTCGGCGACGAGCACCCGAGCGTCGGGAACGGCCTCAACAACCTTGCGCTGCTGCTCTCCGACCTCGGCAAGCTCGACGCTGCGGAGCGGATGCACCAGGAGGCGATCGCGCTGCGACGGAAGCTGTACGGCGACGAGCACCCGGCACTCGCCGTCAGCCTCGGCAACCTCGGCTCCCTGCTGCGCGAGCGCGGCGATCACGCCGGTGCGGAGCCGTTGTTCCGCGAGGCGCTGGCGATGAAGCGCAAGCTGCTCGGATCGGACAACCCCGGCGTCGCCCTCAGCCTCAACGCGCTCGCGGTCTCGTACAAGATGCAGGACGACTGTGCCGAGGCGGAACCGCTGTTCGTCGAGGCGATCGACGTGCTCGAGTCGGCGTTCGACCCGGACCACTGGATCCTCGGTCAGGTGCGGAGCCACTATGGCGATTGCCTGGTCTCCGAGGGGCGCTACGCCGAGGCGGAGCCGCTCCTGCTGGCCGGTCATCGTGGTCTGGTGGCCGGTCTCGGTGAGGAGCACGAACGTACGGTGGAGACCGCTCGACGGCTGACCCGCCTGTACGAGGCGCAAGGCGACGAGGAGCGGGCGGCGCGCTTCCGACAGTCGCCGCCGTCGGCCGAGCAGCCCTGACGCCCTCTCCCGAGAGAGCCGTCGCGCGCACCGTTCCGCGCGACGTACGAGCCCGTGAGCCGATGCGGTCGGCGTCTGCGCATGTGTCGGGCAGCCCCTCCGATGGTCGGGGGGGGAACCACCCGTCGGCATGCGTTGCCCGACATCGGAGGCTCGAACATGGAACCGTTCCGGACACTCACTCGACTCATGGCCGTCGTCGCGACTCTCGCCAGCGTCGCTCCCGCCCACGCCGATTTCGTCAGCGGATACAACCACGACGGGAACGGCCTCGTCACCCCCTACGAGTGGGGCCGCGTCCACGGTCTGTCGTTTCCGGTCGCGCTGCTGTCGGAGTTCTCCTTCGAGTTCGCCGATTCCGACCATCACCTGCACGCCCTCGGCATGACCGGAGTTCCCTGGTGGGGCGAGGGGACGGATCCCCACATCTATTACACGTTCGAGGACGACAGCGGAGAGCACGACATCTACTACCGGCTCGGCCACTACAACGTCATCGCCGGATACGGCGAGAACTACGTGCAGAGCGGCGACTGTACCGGTTCGTGCTGGATCTACATCGGCGATACGAAGCCTTCGTCGCGCCATCACTTCGCCCTGAGCGACTTCTCCTTCTCCTACGACGAAGGCGAGGATCACCACGTCGACGAGATCGCGATCATCGAGTCGGCCAACTGGCTGTACGTGGCGTTCAACGACAAGAACGACGACGACAAGTTCCGCTACGTGGTCCGCTACACCTGGCTGGACGAGGAGGTGGTCGCCCGGCTCGATGCCGACTCCGGCACCCACGCCCGCGGGTGGGTCCCGTTGACACGCCCCGATTACACGGCCATCCGCGGTTTCGAGTTCGACTTCGAGCCCGACTGCACGAGCGGCGGCGACCATCACATCCAGGCGATCTCGGTGCTCCAGTCCACCCTTTCGTTCCGCGATCGGAACAGCGACGACTGCTTCGACTGGGAGCTGAAGTGGATGGAGCTCGACGAGCGTTACGCCTGGGAGTGACGGCCGGGGGGGCGCGACGGCAGCGGGCTCGTCGGTTCCGTCTTTCCCCTGCCGCCCGCCCCGTCGCGGAACGGTCGGCCGGCAGGGGCGCGAGCCGCGACCGGCCGCCGACCGTTCAGCCGGTCATCCGCTCGTACAGCCAGGCGCGGGCGTAGGTCCAGTCGCGTTTGACCGTGGCCGGCGAGGTTCCCAGCACCTCGGCGGTCTGGTCGATACTCAGGCCGGTGAAGTAGCGGAGCTGGACCACGCGCGCCAGTCGCTCGTCCTCTTCGGCCAGCGCGGTGAGAGCGCGATCGAGCTCGAGCACGTCGAGGTCGGGCTCCTCGGCCGCCACCGCCAGATCGGTGAAGGTCACGCGGCGGTCCTCACCGCCGCGCTTGTGCGCCCGCTGGCGTCGGGCGTGCTCGACCAGGATGCGCCGCATCGCGATCGCGGCCGCTCCGAAGAAATGAGCTCGGCCCTCCCAGCGGTCCGTGCCGTCGGCGAGCCGGAGGTAGGCCTCGTGCACCAGTGCGGTCGGCTGGAGCGTGTGGTCGGAGCGCTCCGAGCGCATGCGCGCCCCGGCCATGCGCCGCAGCTCGTCGTACACCGCTGCCAGCAGACGGTCGTGTGCGCTCCGGTCGCCCTGGGCGACGGACCGGATCAGAAGCGTGACGTCGGACTCGGACACGTCGGACCTCCCTCGAAGCGCCGCCGTGCGGATCGTACCACGCAGCCGGCGCGCGCGCCGGCCCCGGACGAGAGCGCGAACGGCGGCGATCGTCCCGCCCGGGAGAGCCGGGTGCTCGGGTCGAGTGTGGCGTTCCACGACCGGATCGGCGACGCGTGCTTCGACCGGGAGCCGAGGTGGCCGGGGGCTCGATCGGAGCTACGCCCGGGATGACGGCGACGCACCCGGCGGCTACGCTGACGACCCGGACGCGGCCTCGTGGGACGCTCCGGGTCGGTGGCGCCCGGTCCGACGGTGGCGACGCCGAGCTTCCCCTCCCGCGAACGGGTGTCCGTTGCCGAAGCTCGTCGTCCGCTGGAGCTGGGAGGGACGTCCGATCGAGGTGGCCGAGCGGGCCTCGGTCGCCTTCGAGCCGGAGTGTTTCGAGGACGCCCTCCGGATCCGGGTCGACGCTCCCTTCCATGGCGATCCGCCGCCCGGCGCACCGGCCGGCCCGACCGATCGTCTGTGGGAGCACGAGGTGGTCGAGCTGTTCCTGCTCGGCCCGGGCCAGCGCTACACCGAGATCGAGCTCGGCCCGCACGGCCATCATCTGGGGCTCCGCCTGCACGGAGCGCGGCGCGTCCTCGACCGCGGCTGGCCGATCCGGTTCGAGGCGGCGATCGTGGGTTCACGCTGGACCGGGGAGGCCTGGGTGCCGACGTCGCGTCTACCCGCCCCGGTGACCCACGCCAACGCCTACGCGATCCACGGCGTCGGTGCCGGTCGGCGCTACCTCGCCGCCTTTCCCGTGCCCGGTCCGGAGCCGGACTTCCACCGTCTCGAGGCGTTCGGCCGGCTCGACCTCCCGATCGGCTGACGGCCCACGCTCTCCGGCCGGGACGCCCCACCGCCCAGACCACCCCGACGGACGTCGGAAGCAGGAATCGAAAGTTCTCTGAGCCGATCCGCCCGACGCCTGCGCATGTCCGGGCAGCCTCCGATGGACGGAGGCTCGGAACCCATCGGCCGGCTCGGCCGACATCGGAGGCTCGCTCCATGAACCCGGCTCGGACCCTCACCTTCCTGGCCACCTTCGTCGCGACGCTCGCCGGATTCTCCCCGGCTCACGCCGATTTCGTCAGTGGATTCGACGACGACTACCAGGGCACCGTCAGACCCTACGAATGGGGCGGCGTCCACGGCCACTCCGGCCCGCTCGCGCTGCTGTCGGAGTTCTCGTTCGAGTACGCCGACTCGGACCATCACCTCAGAATCATCAACATCTCGGGAACGCCCTACTGGGGCTACGACACCGAGCCGTCGGTCTCGTACAACTTCGGGGACGAAAACGGCGACGACGACATCTACTATCGGCTCGGTCACTACAACGTCATCGCCGGGTTCGGCGAGAACAACTGGGTCGACGGCTACTGCACCGGCTCCTGCTGGATCTACATCGGAGCCGACAAGCCGTCGCCGCGTCACCTGTTCGCCCTGACGGACTTCCACTTCAGCTACGACCGGGGCGAGGACCACCACGTCGACGAGATCGCGATCATCGAGTCCGGCGACTGGCTGTACGTGGCGTTCAACGACAAGAACGACGACGACGAGTTCTTCTATCAGGTCCATTACGTGTGGCTGGACGAGGTGGTGGTCGACCGGCTCGACTCCCGCTCCGGGACGCGGGCTCGAGACTCGGTCTCCGTGAGCCGACCCGATTTCACGGCCATCCGCGGCTTCGAGCTCGACTTCGAGCCGGATTGCACCAGCGGTGGCGATCACCACGTTCAGAAGGTCGCGGTGCTCCAGTCGAGTCTGTCGTTGCGTGACCGCAATGGTGACGATTGCTTCGACTGGTGGATCAAGTGGATGGAGCTCGACCGGAGCTTCGCCTGGGAGTGAGGGCCGAGGGAGCACGACGAGGGCGGTCGGGGCCGGCCGGGGCTCTCCCCGGCGGGCTCCGGCCGCCCCGTCGCGTCGTGACAGCCCGAGCCCCGGGCCGAAGAGCGCCTCCGCCGGGCGTCTGCGGGAGCCGAGATCCTGGCTCCTCTCGTGTCTCGGCGTCGACCGCGTCCCGCGAAAGCGCCGGCGGGCCGCGATACGGCCCACGACGTCTCGGTGATCTACCGGAACGTCACCGCCCGGGGCTCGCCGAGCGTGCAGCTGCCGGTCTCCAGCCCCTGGACGACCACGTCCCGGCCCACCGCCCCGGCGGGCACCGTCGCCTCGACGATCGCCCGTCCCTGGCGATCGACGTCCGC
>JAAAKM020000216.1:16273-29302 GCA_010016025.2 Alatinidae sp. Z8VKAUB7J3 | reverse complement strand
AAACCGCCCCTGGTCTTCTGAAAAGAGGCCATAAAAGCTCTACAAGGTTGTGTCCTTGTTTCCACTCCCCCCATGAAGTTAGTATGGATAGCCTCAATACACTCTTTCCTACAGAGGGATTAAACGAATAAGAGTTGTTGTTCTACAGGCATTTCCATTTTCACAGCGTTTGTAAGACCCTTTGTAGGCCAAGCTACCAAGAGGAAGGCATTGACCTCCCTCCTCTTTACGCTGTTAATGACACCAGAAGCAAACCATAGAGCATCATTAAGATACACACAGCTATACAACAGCTTTTATCCTGGGGACAAATATGGCCCCATTTCATCCGAATTGAATAAGCCTTTTTCTCAAAATTCTATAACAGAATCTTCTCATATCCCAATTCTATTTAAGGTGAGTCAAACTCTGATTTTTTGGGCTTTGCCATTTATGTTTCTTTCTTCTGGAGATTAACAGTTTCTCTTTCTGTACTTCCTAATTGTTGCTCTTTTAAACCCTTCTTATGTACACTATCTGCTTGCATTTACCCTCTTATTACCTCCAGTGGTGCAACTGTCATATGTTTTGAACATCATATAGAGCGCTGCGTCCCCTGTCACGGAAAGAACAAGCATGCCCTCCTCTCATAGAACATCAAAGTTAGAACATTAAATGTCGAAAAGATTTGAAGAAAGACCAATGATAATGAAACCACTGCCGATTGTATTTTTGTAAGCATCAATATGCAGTGGTATGCTGTTATGTCATAGACTATATCGCAGATGCAGTGGGGCTACTTGCGATAAAACGCCTATCTAGATAAATTCCATGACCTCTGACACGGTAAGACAAAGAACCCTTACTCGACTGCAATTGATGCTCTCCAATTTATTCTAGTATCAAGAAAATCTGTAATGATTATATGGCGACATAGATGGATATTTCTTTACGACAACGTAAAACGTCAACGTAAGTAGTGTCGTCTAGAGCCGTTTAGGGCCGTTATCACTACCCTCCCACTGTTTAACGTAGATGTTGGATTTGGCTTAGCGTGCAAGCACAAAGAAGCGTGCATCACATTCCAATGCAACATGACGTTTCTCATGCAAGGAGGCCAAGGGCTGGCCCGCAGAAATAGATTAAAACGAGCGGTACCAAATAACGGCATCTTAAGTCTCCATTCCCACACCCATTGTCTAAAAAGGAACACGGTACCACTGAGTCCAGCCCCCAACCGCATCATATGACTTCTTTGTTCATAGCTGTAAAATGACGAGGGCGTTTACAGCGTTACCAACAGCTCAGATAGCGTCTTACAAAACAGGAAAATACGTAATTAATAGACCTCTGTCAAAACACCTCTACATTTTGGATCTCTTGTGCAGTGTGTAAAGTCCAAAATTTCCTTTTGAATGACGCCTACAATAAGATCCTTTATCATTCTCCCAAGGCATTTTGTCTTGAGGTTAAGCTCATATTAAGTGAAGGCAGGACCCATTAAAACCATACGGTATGATCTCGGTTGGATTTCATAGGGACGCTAGCCGATTTCTCATACGATTAACTTAAAATTCCTAATTGTTTAAGGAACTGGTGCACGACTCATAAAATTAATGCAAGCACTCTGTTTGTTATGTTTAATCACTGATAGTCAGACTATGTATTTTGAAGTGTTTGCAGACATAGTAAACAATGCATAAAGAATTTTTTGCTGCCAAGTTGGAGGCGTTCATATCAATGAGGATATGCATTTCAGATGGCTGGATTAGTATCTTCAAAGGCTTCGATGTAAGCAGGCCAATGAGGTTATAAAAATTTTATCTCCTTAGTATGTAATCCAATATTGATCACCTACGAAATCTCTGGCATTGGTTAGCTCGCGTCATTATAAAGTGAAAACACCTAGATCCTCTACGACCTTAGAGCAATTATCGATTCACAAACAGATGCTAAATAGGGATAGATCAGCACAACTATTACTGGTGGTATACTTCTCTTTAGATACAAGCTTCTTTGGCTTCAACGGCCACAAGGAATAAAGTGAGAAAGTTGATGGACATCAAAATCGTTTTGGTAAGTAGGTATGTGAATAAATTGTTTTGCAGCGTTTGGAAGTAAGGGGTAGCTGTAAGTATACAAGGATCGATCAAAAAAGCAGAAAATTTTAGCTCCAAAGATCTGCAAAATGAATACTGGAGTAAATGTTAATGACTTACTTGCTGTATGGCTATCATCAAATAGTTCTCAGTCTTGGGATGCCATTACATTTTAAAATTTGCTTTCAATTTATTCAAGGAAAAATGGATAGAAACATTTGCTTACAGATAAAAGATACCAAATATATCATTTTGGTTGCCATTTTAAAATTTACTTTCAATCTATTCAAGAAAGAATGGGCAGAAAATTGTGACTGCAGATAAAAGGTAGTAAATATATCACATCTGTTTAGTATTGTTAAAATGGAGTTTTAAGACAACAGAGTAAACTTTTCTAGGGCTGAACTTTTATTCTTGTTTTTAATTTACCTGAATTTATTTGTAGACTTAACTTACAAAAAGCGTGAACAAAAATTATCAGTTATTGCATAAGGAAGGTAATGGGAGAATTTACGTCGTAGGTCGTAGGTTGATGAATGCTACATCAAGGCCCCTACCTGCTGTTCATGTCTTTTGTGGAAATCCGGAACCCTCTTATCTTTAGAGTGGGTTGTACAGAATTAAGATAACATAGAAACTCTACGGGAAGTGGGAACGTTTTCTTTGACATCACTTTTTTTATCAGTAATAGATAAGTGGGAAGATTTAATGTCCTTTAATGCTAAGATTTTTGGTTGTAAGACCATATGTTTATTTGCAACGCCTTAAGTGCATGTCATGGTAACACATTGCAGAAGATAAACACGATGTTATTGCAGATGTAGTCCAATGCATTTCTCAAACCAGGGGTGAACAATAAGAGATAGGTGTTATTGTTGTTACTATTGCTTTAAGGGGGAGTTGATAATGATTGGATTATCCCATGGTTTTGTCCTTCAATCATGTAGAACTGCGTCAGCCGCCCGTAAAAGAAGGTTTAACTTGCATAACGTTTGGTATGAAATTAATTGTATACATCTTACGAGAGTCATTGATTTGCATTCGGTCTTTTGAAAGTTGTGCGCACTCTAGCGGGTTTTGAAGTACGTTTACCTGTGATTTCAGGGCATACATTTCATACAAAGTCTCTATAAGCAATCGCACTGGTTGCACTCAACTTAATCAATCACATAATACACAAATAATAAGTATTAGAGACCATTGATAATACAACGCCTCCACTGCATTCTTACCACTCGACCACCTTTGACTTGTCGAATATCGTAGACGAAGGATTTTCAGATTACGTTCCCTTTCATGTCAAACATTCACGGTTGAGCAGCTGTTGCCGTTTCACGCATTATTAAAGGTTCAAAACAGAAGGCAAATAGGGTCTAAGAGATAAAACGTAAGGGGCGTTATTTGATGCAAACGAGCAAATAAATGATGTACCTTGAAATTTACCATTATGTAACCCGTTCCCTCTCAGGCATAAGCTTCATGTTTCAATAAATGTTCTTTGGTTCCTTCTGTTAAGCAAGAAACGTTAACACTTTGCAGTTACTACTCGTATAATTCAGAATAGATTCAGAGTACAATGGAACAGTGTTCTGAATTGCTGTACACAAACGCAGTGAAGTCTCACGAGACAGGTTCAAATTCACTGGCAGCCTGTACTTTATTACTCCTGAAATGTTCTTCTTTGTTTCAGGTGTAGGAATTTAGTTTTGAAGAGAACATCAGAGAAATAGATATAGAGTTTCCTGGTAATGATCAGCAGCAAAAATTACCTTTATACTTAATTGTATAGGCACCTGCCTTCTATCGAGAAAAAGGAATAGTAATGTAAAGAGATACTTAAGCAAACGATCAATTGTGAGTAGGCATTGGGAGTTTCCTAATACGTGAAACTCCGAAAGCCACTTCGCAAACCATTTCCAATACAAGGTGGCATCACACAGCTAAATTGTGGTAACCAGTAGATTAGAACCTTGTCATCTTCTTATAAGATTATTGCATTTGTAAGTCTAAATAAATCTTGGAATAAACGTGTGAAGTCAATAACATCTTAACCAATTACACCAATTTTTTGCGTATTTATTATTATTACCCCTCTGAAAAAATGAATAAGGATGTGAGTATTGAACAACTAATTTTTGCAAAAAGTTCTACTTTATTATCAGTCTAATAGTTTTATCAAATATAAATTTATTTCTTTAATATACAATTGGGTACTCTTTGTGCGTTCATAATATTTTTTAAACTTAAATGGTGTTTATTTTGTACAACTTAAAAGTTACAATTTCTGTGCTGGCTTTAACTAACAAATTTAGTGGAGACAATAATATAATAATAATAATAATAATAACAATAGTTTTTTTTAAAAAGATCATTGCCTTTTATTTTTTCTGTAAAATTACAGTTACAGTATTAACGTTTACAAGATGTAAAATTCTCATTGTTTTCACCCAGCATAATGGGGACAGTAACAATAATAATAATAATAATAATATTAGTAATAATTGTGATAGGGCCTAATAATCACAGCAGTACTACAAGATGAGACATGAACAAAATTGTCGTAACATAAATAGTGATTTAGGTATTTGGTGCAACTTACGTTGAATTCGAAAAGTAAGTAAGCATATTGAGATTTGTAACAAGACTCAAAGTTCTTCATAACTGAGCCACGTTGCAAACGAGATGATCTGTAAGAACAATGATGTTCCTGTAATCAAACATAAGAAAGACGTTTACGAATTCTGTTTCAACGTTCTCTATCTTTCTCTCTAAATAGATCAAAAGATCACCTGATATTTATTACATTTATAATGTTTTTAGATAAGTCAGATGTTTGCTTTGAATTCTTTCCTACACGCACGGGTATACCTTTAAAGCTACCCATGGAAATATGTTATTGTTCATATCAGTATAAAAGGTAGTGCAGGATTTGTAAAAACCCACCACTGAGGATGAAGAATGTTCTTCAAAACATATATGGCATTAGCAAATGAAAAGTTATCGTGTTTTCTCTGGTATTTATATTAAAGGTAGTGCTACAGCGATCTTTGGAGATGATAATAATAATAGTTAGTGTAGATGTTGTTCTGTGTTTTTTCATATTAACGTACTAACAGGATTTGGATGTATGAAATAATAAGCTGTAGCATGCTCTTTAGTAACAATTAAAGTTTGATACCGAATAAAGCAGGGATGTGGGTTAAAAATACGTGAGGGTGTTGGAATTTATTCCCAAAATTAATTAGCGCACATTAGATTTATTTGTAATTGACTTACACAAAATGTATCGGCATATCGGGTCTAAATAACTTTTGGCAGCGGTATGAGAGCAAACTTCTATGCGGCAAGACATCTGAAATATTAAAAAAAGTAGCAATGGAAATACTAAACATAAGACGAAAGGGTGGAATAAGAACGGGGTAGGGGATACGTGTTCAAAAATTGTAAGGGGATGGCAAGTAGATAAACAAGAGTTCGCTTTCCGCACTTTTTCATAACTTTTTTGATAATACTTAATATTTCACTCTAACGGCAAGAACATTGTACTAATTAAACTATTTGCAAGCTAAAATGTAAAGAAGTGGATAAAAAAAGAAAATGTGCGACTTAGCCAGAAACGCTCAGTAGGCCATAACGATCTTAGTTACGAGGTGGCAACGGCATTCTTAATACAGTGTTTTCTAAATGCCACTGGGAAAAATGCTATGTTATTTGAGGCATCAATGCACTTTTGTTTAAGATTGTAGTTATTTAACTTACGTTACAGGTATTTTTGGTCAAGGGAGAAGTTTTACAGATGATAACTTTAAACCTGTAAAAGTAGTTTTAGAATCTTGTACAAATACTGTCCTTAGCTATTGTTGTCACCACGTGACGAATAAATGAGTACAACCTCATTGCCTGTTTCACTGACGTATTTTAAGACCTCTATTCTATTTTGCATGATTTCTACTTTGGATAAAGATATTAATTCAACCAGTACAGAACATGCAGAGATGGGTAACGCTGACACCCCAGTACCAGGATGAGGGAACACCTCGTCCTAAATGGCAACATTTCTAAAATGATCTAAATACTAAGTTGGATCCTAGAGGCCGACCACAGCATTTTGTTAACATTCAATAGCCAAAAGTGACTTGTAAATTACTTGCAAAACTTTCAACAACTTAAAAGATCAATTGAGAAATCATCTAAAGAATTGGAACTTCATTTCTAAATAGTTCATAACACGTTTTAGCCCCCTAACAAATGATCATGGCGACATCAGTAGGCTGTTCTAAATACAACTCTTAAATGGAGTTCTTACTTTCAATGGTGCTTTTAAAGATGTTTGTTGATATCTCTCAGGTAAATTACTTAATTTAGTGCTGATAAGTGTTTTTACATATATATAGATTTTGCTTGTTTACTTTTCTGTGCAATATGTGACTAAGAAGTCTAGAAATGTAAGAAATGTAGATCTTTTGCACTATTGATCTATATCAACTTATAGCACAGACAAAAAAAATTGTTACTGGAAATTCAATCTCTCTTTATGGAAAGTTAGCCACAGTATTAGGTCTCTTGTACGACTTATAATAAGAAAATTCACTTTAAATTATGTATTACATGATAGTAAATAATTGCCTAAATTCATTTTCAGTTTTCGAAATTATGGTTAAAGGTAGGAAATACTTTTCATAGTGAAGAAAATTGGGCTGTTAGTACGATAAGATCTCTACTCTCTGTGCTGTACGAAAGATCTTCTGTTCATAGAAATTAACGAAATTGAAGTCAGGTGGTGTTTGGGTACGTACGTCGAGTCAGTCTGCAGAAAATTCAGTTTTATCAAGAATATTTTTTTTTTAATTTTACTTTCAGCTCTTGAGTAATGGAAAAATTGGAAAATTCTTTGTTGCATCAATCTTTTATTATAGTCTATCTCTACATATGCAGTCAGTTCTGACTACTTTACGTAAATGAACCTTTAGTAAGCCTTGTACCGTTCAACAGTGACTTATGCAAAAGTCCAAAATCTTTGATAAAATTAGACATCAGACATCAAACCAGACATCATCTACATACATTTATTCCACTTGACAAAAAGAAATAAATCTATCAAAATTGTGTTTGCTAATCCGAGAGCATGCCTTTCTAACTTTGAGCCTTTCTTTTCAACGAGAGTAGGTTATCAAGGTGTGTGTAACGGCTGCAGCATAAATTATCATACATGATTTGACAACAAACCTCCGATTGGGAGGTAACGGTGCATATGGCATTGGTGAACATTGTTTAAAAATTTCCTTTTGTGGGATACTTCTAATCCTGATTGGATTTACATGTTACGCCAGCCGCGTTAAATTTTTCCATTTCTTGACAGGAAATTGGCCTAATATATAGAGGATTCTGTTATCACATGGAGTTTAAGTGACCACGCATTTAATCTTGGGGCTTTAGCATATTAATCTCCTTCATATATGCTCCTTCTTGATTTGAATGACTCAGTTACGCAGAGGCAGCCGACGTGAAAGCTTGGTCAGGCTTAACATTTCCCAAGACGGCCCACAATCCATGAAAGACGGTAGATCATCAGACCAGATATATATATCACTGTTTAACATCATGATGGAAAAGACATTTACAGATATGATATTTTTGGGGCGTTACAACTCGATATTTAGCAAGGTAAGAGATATTGCTTTTTGAGTGGTGACTGTACGACCATAAGTGATGCTCGCTGAGCTGTACAATAGCCAATCTCTCGTCAACTACTATATGAGCAAATGTTTGAAGATCAAATTACTAAAGCTAACGCTTTTTCCTTAAGTCGAGTATTAGGATGACAGCTGAGGGATGTTTGTTCTTAAATTTAGATTTTCATTGCATTAGGGAGAGGGAATTTAAGTAAGAAATCGATGCTAAGTACATCTGTTTTGATTGACGGGAGGCGGATTACGAATATAAGTTGTTTTGTCATGCAATCTCATTTTTGCACTAGAATTACAAATTAGTCATACAGCGGAACCAAAGTAAATGAACTCGGAAAGAAATATATGAAAAGTGTCGCGGCTCATCAAACTCTAGAAAAGCTCAGAAGACATATGTTGGCCCACTACTGCAAGTAACCTTTTGATTCACCTGTTTGAAACTCGATAGATAGAAGATAAAGTTAAATAGACAAATAGTGGAGTAAATTGTGATAGTTTATATTGCAATCCATGTCAAATACAAATTCAAAAACGCGCGTAAAAGTTTCAATAGTCTATCGAACAAAAAAGACATTTTCAGGGAATAAAATTTTATATGAAAGGAGTGTCAAGGCAGCTGATCTAATTTAGATAGCCTACAAAAAATATTAAAAGCAATATAGATTTCTTTGTTATAGAATTTTTTATCTTTTGGATAAAAAAATTGTTTTTTTCCTCTGGTCACAACAATGCCGAAATCTGACAACGAGTAGGGCTACAGAATACTACAATACAAGTGTGTGAAGGAAAATTTTTTAACCGGTATGATAACTCGTTTCTTATCTCTACTTAAAGCAATGAGATATTGATGTGGTTAATAGGGGGAAAGTATTAAGTCAAGTTAAATCTTTAAATTTAGATGAAAAGCGAGTTTTTAGTTTTTCTTGAAAGGGCGTCATGTCTTGAGGCATGATCGAACTTTAATGATTAGACATCAATGAATGTTCACCACTGTTTCATGTCCCCTTCATAATATTTGTAAAGGAATTTGTTACCTTTATGTTTAATTGCCGTGAAACTGTTTGATGATGCCATATTTAAAGGTATAATTATCAAGTTAGATTCCCGTGGTAGAAATCTTCTTAAAATTTAAAGCAAACCTTGTAAGTGTCAGACCTAAGACAAGGCGAACAATATCGTCAATCACATGTTCTTTGTGAAAGCGATTGCTCTGTTTAGATCAGGTACCTGTTCTATATTGATTCTGACTAATTGTAACTAAGAAGTGATATTAGTAAATTGGTGAAAGCTTCTCTATAGTTTTAATAATTTCAGTTATTTTTCGCGATTTTTCAAGATTTCGAGATTGGTTTTTTGACAAGCAGCGTAATAATCAGGAAACTAGAATCTTTCACGATACATTCTGAGCCAGATTATTTTTAAATTTTAATGACAACCCTTTAAATAAAACGTCAATAAGTAAACTAAAATGTTGACGATGTTTCGTCTTATTGAAAGTCTTAGTCAGGTCTCATGTGCACTGATATTTAAACGGTTTTTTCTTCTTTGCTTTCTTTTTAGTACAACATTTCAGTGTACATAAGACCAGAACAAGTCTTGTAATAACGTGAAACGTTATTGAAATTGTAGGGGTTTTTGTTGGCGTTTTACTTACAGCTTGTCGCTACTGTATCCACCTTTATTTTTATCAAAGACAAACCTAAAAATGAAAAGCGATACGGTTTCTTCTCTAAGACATCAGAACGAGTACATGCTGACAGTAAGCTAACAAATATGATATGATGATAGTACCTTTATTTTTTATATAGGCCTATAGATTTTTTAGAAGCGTCTTTGATGAAATGTTAGTTTTGCTTATGAATATTAATTGCTATTTTACTACGACGTAATCTTCTCCTGACATGAAGACAAACTCAACCTTTTTACCTAAAGCACTTCAAAGATCATTAATTACGTATCTCAAGGTTTGGAGCACTAGTGCTCAAACATAAGCTGGATTTTTTGTATTAATTCTCAAATTAGAATTTAATAAGTACAAATTGCTCTCTGCTTCATATGATTTCTATTCTTTCGGGTCCAATTTTGTGATATCTACTTATCTGCTGCAATAAGACTTTACTGTATTAATAGACTTAGCATAGCCCAAAAGTGGCACTGTGGGCATCGATTAAAAGCCCAAACGTTTCTAGTAGCCCTTTGCCTCTCCTTGTAAAGGAACAAGTAATTACAAGTATTAATACTCTTGTCTTGGGTTATACGATGCTTACAGGCGGTGGTGATAGATTGATAAAGTTCGTACTCCAGTGCCCTCTATCGTTCATTATATCCATCAGATCTCTTCCTGTCAGCCCACTGTCTTCCTTTATGTTGTCTTGGTTGTGGCGCATCGGTGCTCAACTCTTGTCTTGGTATATGGACACCAGAGTAGCAGTCTTCCTGTAGGCTTGTCATGACGAGTAACATGACATGAAAGAGCAAACCGTCGCGTCCTTAAAACACCAGATACACGCAGGTGGGACCCGTAAAGAGACTTGTTTGTTGGATTATGCCTCTAGGACTTATTGTAGATTGCACGTAGCATTCTGGTGTAGGTACCGTCTCGTCGAGTCCAGGAATCAGAGCGGTTCATAACATTTGCTATGTACACAACAAGGCGTTAATACTACAGAGGAATACGTTGGTGCATGTTTTAATGTGGATCAAATGTACATAGAAGTCAATAAAATACTTCTTGAGCCAAACCCTTCATAACATATGTACTTTAGTTTGCTATTTTTAGTCAAAAGCATGTTTTTTCTTTTTCTGATGGCATTAACCAGAAGACTGCTTCAAGACCTGCTATGTGCTCTATACGCGACTAAACCGGAAATTCTCGTTAGCCCATAATGACATTGGTTACATGGTGGCAACGACATTTCTAATTCGGTGTTTTCTTAATACCGCTGCAACTATATCTACATTATAGGAACTATCAGTAGAAATGCGTTAAAGATTTTTGATAGACATATTTAAATCAAGTTTTATTGGTACAGAGGACACTTTTATCAATGAGAACTCTAAAACCGTAGAAATATCATATGTATCTCGCAGAAAATACTGTGTGGAGCATGTCGTTGTCACCTCGTTACCAAGGCCGTTCTAGCTGGTGGTTTAATAGCATATTGCTTACAATATTAGGGATACGTTAATGCAATCCAGTCTAAACCCTATTGCAACCTACTGCCAATTTGTAAAAGATTCCCGAGACTTATATGTCGTACCTCCCTGTTTGAAACTTGGGAGTGGGTACGGAGTAATCCGAGAAGTGGATACCCCTTTTATGGTCTTGTTATCTTGCCTAATTTGTAATTTTTATCAGGATTAATTAAAAACCGGCATCAAATTTTTTTCCACGATTTTTAGATTTTGTATAATTACGAAGTACTACAAACCCTGGTGGTGACATTTCTATATTCCTCTTGCATCTTATTAAAACTAAGCCTGGCATTTATTGACCCCAAATTCTACGTGGTAATTTGTTTCTGTACAAGTTGACATAAATATGTAACCTCCTCTTTCGTGAACGTGAATACGGCTACCGTACAAGCTACACGGCCTTTTACTTACTTTTAGTACATCTACAGTAATTGTAACGTTATGAAAAAAACCCTACAGAAGTCAAAAATATGTCACCAACGGGAATCGAACCCTTGACCCACGCTTTCGCGCCGTGTGCTCAATAATCGTCATGTGTGGAAAGTATGAAATAACGTTCAGCTTTGTAAAGAAATCCCCCATTCATATATTCAATCAATAGTTCCTTTTTCATTTAATTTCCATAAAATTCCTCTGATCGTAATCATTTTAAGATTAGTGGAAGTCCAATTTTTGGCGAAAATTTTTGCTTAAGCCTAAATGATTTGTTTTCTTCCCTTTTAATCCAATGCTACCACGCGATTTGTCAAATTTGATCTGATTCGTCGAGCATTTGATGGCAAATTCAATCACGTATTAAATGCCGTTTACTTCCTAATGCTATGAGGTTGCACGTATTGGCTTGACGTAACAACAAATGATTCATTAAGGTGTTAACATCGGCTTTCACGACGTGAAGGAAGCAAACTGGATTGCGAGCGGTTGAACTCAACATATATTGCTACTAGGTACGAAGAAAGTCAGCCATAATTCATAATAGTTAATCCTGCATGAAATAGCCAAACTATTGAGTGCTTATTTCGTTTGACACTCCTCAGAGTACTAACGTCAGAATGACCGAAATGAAAAGTGTGAAAGAGTATGCCCAACTGTATTTTTGAAAGAGCCTATCAGAATTTGGACTGTCTGAATGGCTTGTGTTTGTTTTTGGGGGGAGCAATCAGCATCCACTACAATAAGCTTAATTAAATAGGTCTAGTAAGAAAACGAACTCTTTTTGTCTGCATAGCAAAGGTTTTTCTGCTTTTATGTGGACTGACTCCAGAACGGCCAAATAAAATGCAGACCTGGCCTCTCCTATGGTACGGCCGATCTGGAGTCAGTCCACATAAAAAGGAAGAAAACCTTTGCTATACAGACAAAAAGAATTTGTTTTCTCACTAGGTCTATTTAATTAATCTAGTTGTAGTGGATGCTGATTGGTCCAAAAACACAAGCCATTCAGGAAGTAAGGCAATATATTGAGTGGAAAACGTAGCTAAATAGTTAACTTTCCATGATACACCTTCATAGCATCATTAATACATTTTCTCGACAAAAATCGAACAACATCATTTGCAATATCAAAATTATACTTACATCATCCTTTTGACACTTTAATACGCTGCTGTGATCAAAAGGTCATTTATATTCAGCCCCAATCAAATTTTACTAATATATTAAAATAATTGTCAGTTGAATCATGCGGAGATTTCAATCTCTTTCAAAGGAGATGTTAGAATTTGTCTAGTCTTAGTTTGACCCAGTTCTGTTTGACATAATATGTATAACTACAAATAGTCAAATGCCATAAAATATTCCAGTATAGGCGATCTTCGTATTGTTGCTCTTCGTGTTTCTATTCAAAGGACAAGAATTCCTTTTATCACTTGACGTATTTGTTATGTCAAGCAAAGAAATTATACATTTTCCCCAATTTAAATATCAGCAACGACAAATTCTGCCGCTCAGAAATGAATGCCTTTTCTTTTTCTTAGCTATTACAACATGTTATGTTGTCCAAAAACCTTTCTTATATTTGATACTTCCTATCTATAGTTTTTAACCTCAAGTTCTCAACTACAACTGCA
>JAAAKM020000214.1:6519-25004 GCA_010016025.2 Alatinidae sp. Z8VKAUB7J3 | reverse complement strand
CACCTATCTCTCAGCCCCTATTAGTTCACACCTATCTCTCAGCCCCTATTAGTTCACACCTATCTCTCAGCCCCTATAAGTTAACACCTATCTCTCAGCCCCTATTAGTTCACACCTATCTCTCAGCCCCTGGAATACTATCTCCTATCTCTGGTTGGGAAAGCCTCCTTTAAAACATTTTGGAGTTCCCATCTTATACTGACGGCATCCTTGAAATAACACCGTACTAACGCAGTGGATTGTTATCAGAAAGCCTCAAAACTATACTTGAATATTCCTTAGAGACAGACACGCACGACATCGCAATCTGGCAACGAAGTAGCCAGTGTTGGAGACCTAGACAAACTTCTTTGTAAGAAAGGAAGCTAATGATTTCAAAGGAACACGGTGATTCCTTATTGGGCTGGAGGAATTGTGTGTACAAACAGATAGATTTAAAGAGTAAATCTCGCTTATATCTCTAAAACAAACTCAGCTTTCGTCCTACATTGAAGACAATCTTACTATTAATTTTTATCATAAAATCATAAAAAATTATGTTATTTATTGATTATATAACCTTTTCGTTTTTACATACTTTATCTTTTAACTTATGGACTTGATATTTTAGGCTCTATATGTTCCTTTTTTATACCTTGTATAAAATTATGGTTTCGTTTTAAAGATTGCATATTGTTGTAACTTAACAGACGAGGAGCCATAGATATTGATAGAGATGCTGTAATTATATCATTAATGATTATATTCATTAAAATACAGTTTTTTACTCAATGCCTAACATTTTATTCAATATCCTACTGCTTTCTCCTGGCACAGAACATGGGATAGTTGGAACTGGAGTTAGAATTGGAAGTAGAGTAGCATTTTACAATACCGGGAGACAACTGAATTAAAGAAAAATGGCACGAAAAAGTAGAGAACTGAGACCTGTTGAACGACGTAGGTAGATTGTGGGGAATGAAGAAATTACTGCCAATCCCAGTAGTTAATGGAGCGTTAGGATGTGTATCTGTTGGTTTTGATGCCTGGATAAGAAAGATCGGGGTAGAAGCAAAGGTTCGCGTGAGGCAGAGGACTGCCTCCCTTGGAACAGCTGGTATTTTGAGGATGGTTTTGTCTACCTAAGACACAGAAAGGAAGGTAGCTGGGGGCCTTTGTAAACATGTGTTAACTGCTTCCTGGCTAAAATTTACTGGACAAAGTAACGTCAACATATCTGAGATTCCACAAAATAAACATAACAGTAACATCACCAAAATCGAAAACAAGACTTTATATTGAACACACTTCAGTTTCTTGGGACTTAACAGTTTTGAATTTTACATGATGAACTTGACCAAGTTCAATATCAGGAAAGGAAATGATTTAAAACGTGGATCTCTCACTTTAATAGTACAGTGTATTGCTGTTCCAAACAATCTTACTGTCTAATGGTTCAATTTGTCTGCTGAAAAATGTACGTTGTGGATAGCTAGTTAAGTGGCTTAGACTCACGGCTCTGTTAATGCCTAGCAGCTATTCACGTGGATGAGAATTACCTAACTAGACGAAAACATCTCAGACGAGTAAAAGGGC
Organism: Alatinidae sp. Z8VKAUB7J3; assembly: GCA_010016025.2. Classification (NCBI taxonomy): domain Eukaryota; kingdom Metazoa; phylum Cnidaria; class Cubozoa; order Carybdeida; family Alatinidae; species Alatinidae sp. Z8VKAUB7J3. Next base: position 23,429 of record JAAAKM020000214.1, on the reverse strand, counting down.
TATAATCGCAATATGTATGTGTCATTAATATATGGTAGTGAGTAAAGCGTGCATTAAAATACGCTCTAGAAACAGCTATTTCATGTTACAACATATATTCTACATTACCAGAACCAACTGTTGTCTGGCTTTTGAAGTCAGCTTCCAATTTTGAGGCTACTTTAATGCTAGTTTGCTTGAGCTGCAGTATATAAATCAGTCATCGCTACATGAAAGCTGCGTTGCAATGGCCGTTCATAGAAGAATCGGGACACAGATTACCCTGTGCATTCCATGTTGATTCCATAAACACTCATATGCATAGACATCTGATGTCATGGTCCATTTTAAAATCATCGGTAATGGTAGCAACGTTTAAAGTTTGACGGCTAAATTGCTTCCACTTTCCTTCTACAATGGGAACAATCCGCAGACTTGCAAACAGGTATTACAAGACGTCAGCCTTATCAATTTCCGGTGCAAAGCAGTCTGCAGCAAACAAAACGGACTACGATAACCGGCATTCAAAATTTCCAAGAGGGAGACTATCAACACGTTTGAGTAAAATTATCATTTTCAAACGTAGATTAGACGGTTTCTTCAAGAAAGCGGCAGCTTTGGTCTCAAATCAAAGAACGCCCGCCATCTGCTAGCTATTTTACAGCAATTTAAAAGGTAAAAAGCAGTGATAAAACCTTGAGTCAAGCTGCAATTAGTGAGAAAGATAATTTCAAAATATGACCTTTTAGTCACAAAATTCCTGACTCAACACAAATGCACAAAGAGTAGAAAAGGAAGAACATAGTATTACACTTCCAGAAACTTTCCAGACAGATGTTCGCTGCAGAGATTACTGTAGCCAATTTTGTCTGTAAATACTCAAAGTCCCCTAAAGTAGACTTGGGTTGGAGGCAGTCAAGTGCCAGTAACCAAGAATACAGATGTGCAATGTTATCCTTATAAGAAATAGACCCGTCGTCATGTAATAAAATAGTTTGCTTGTCCAGTTGCATACCAAAAGAGCCCTCACAGTTTCGTTAAAGATTTATCCTTCGATACATCAAGAGATAACCTGGTGTGCATATGGCACCTTCCCTAGAAGCAAATGGGCAATAGGATTAGCCACCCGCCTGCTAAGCTTCGGTTACTGCTGTTAATAATAAGAAGAAAGCGACTTTTACTGCGCCACTAAAATCCCATTAAGAACATTTTTCTTGATATCCAAAGGTTTTCTGATTTGTGTAGCTGAAACCCACTAACGTAACAGCAAGTAACCTGGGAGTTAACTGTGTTGACCAAAGGAACATACTATCCTAGTGCACGACGTAACATATCTAACATGAGCCAATTATTTGCAAAATCTTGGTTCGTATTGGAGTACTCTCTGGTCTCTAATAAACGAGGAGGACGTTTATTAAATTTTGGAATTTTCCAACCCCCTCCCCGGGAGCTTATTAGAATTCCCCCGGTTGTTAATTTTGATGATGTAAAAAGAAACATTTGTACGAATTTATTTGATGATGATTTTTAAGTGACGTAAAGATGTCTGAGACTGAAATGAGTCTTATGTCGATACCTTTTGTTTTACTTTCATTTTACTATCAGAAATTATCTTCAAAGAATTGATTCCAATTATTAGACACCAAAAAATACATGCTTCCTTACAGGTGGTTTCTACAGAGGGACGCAACGAAATCCAAGCAGTCGCGACTAGCATATAACCAAGTAGCAATACTGGGAGTAATGGTTATGCAGTACTCAAACAATCAGGCCATGTTATCTGTGAATACCCCTTCGTAAGCTTACCTGTTTGTATGGTCAAGGGAGGGTTTATTCACACTCCTAAAATGTGCAGAGCTGTGGGTGACAGTACTTCTACATAACGGATCTTCTGCTCGAAAGAAGAGCTGCAAGGAGTGACTTCTCAATGTTCTAAAACTTATTTACTAACTTTGGTGTCAAGTTTCTTCTCGTCATGGATTGGGAGCGCGCTTTGGGTATACAAACCTGTTTAATAACGTATCTGCAAAATGAAGTAAGAGCAATTGTGTTTTTGTGGGCCTTATAGTAAGAAACTGGGAATGAAAATATTAAAATACCAATTGTTGCTACCAACTGCACGAGGTGGAACATTGTTACTCTTTTATGTGCTAAACTTGTATTTCTATATAGCAAACCCCCTATAACTGGCGCCGAAACCGAGCATGCCGCCTGGGCTATGGCCCTTCCACCTTTCCAATACTTTTTGTGTGTGGCACTATTAATTACCTTGCCTCTTTTTGTTTCTGTATTGCGGTCAAAAAATATATTTCGTGGCTTAGTCCCCAACTTTAACAACCCTTGTTTCCTATGATATGAGCCATTTAAGATTGCGTTCGTCGTTGCTTCAAAATAAATAAAGGAGAAAATCGAACGCAGAAACAATGTTGAATAGCACGATGTTAATTTCTCACCAAAGATAATATACAACTCTTCTTCTTCGAAAACCAGTTGTATAGGGGTTACTGTTTTAAACTACCAGAAAAGAAGGTACACGGTTACTTTCCCAACTCGAAAACCTTGCTTCTGTTTTGGCTGTGACTTACTCAACATAACTAAAGTGCCGCACTACTGCTCATGAAAAAGGGATTAAGAAGGAAAAAATCGGACAAAAATGAGAGTCCAACGTGTAAAAGAATGTCCTCCAAACATGTTGTGCAAATCGTTACAAAATCATAACATCGTAACAGAAGGCTTAGTTAGTTGGAGAGTTTAGATACTGATATTAAATGATGCATAGAAAATTCACATCACCTTCCCGATTTTTGGACGCTTGATTCTATAAATTCCCACAAAAGCTAAGGCTGCTGTTGCAAGATTGTTCGTACCATTTTGAAAGGTTATTTGCATCAAAAGTGACTAGGCCATGGCAAGAGTACCATATAATTGCATTGCCATGAGGGCCAACAAATAAATTTAAGAACAGATATGACCTAGTTGAAGTCAGCTACCTTATACAAGCACTTCAGAAAGGGGGCATTGGGGATGATAAAGTGACGGTAACACGCTGATCGTATCTTGTATGTAGCATAGTCGTTGGCTTCCACCTCTATCCTTCTAATCTTACTGCAAGACAACGCACTGGCGCTAGCAGACACTTTCACTTCAGTTAAAAGTGGAATTAGGGTGTACAGAAAACCTCATTTTAACTACGTAAATATACGGCGGGATGGGACAAAATTATCTTTACGTAAGCAAAGCTGTGTAGTGCTCCAAAGAAAAGTTGCGCATTTTAGCAACAACTGGATCAAACAGGGAAGTATCTATTTCGGACTCTTTCAAAACCATACTATGTTTCTTGACAGAACAAAATATGTCCTATGTCTTTTGTCTTATGTCCTATGTCTCTGCTACCATGTACATTTACTCACGCTAACCGTATTCCATTTGGGGGTTTCAAAAAGGGTTGAATGAAAGTTAGCAAAGAATTCAATTTGAAGAAGCCTGTGCTACTTCGCATCAGATATAAATGTACCAAAATAGTAACCCCAAGGTAGTGGATTATGGTAAGATACTACCTAACTGCTACGCAGCAGTTTTCAGTGGTAGGAAGTATCTTCCAAAATCGAGCATATCAGAATAATATAAACCAAACTTAAAATTCCTAGTAGAGGCAAGGTTCAATATACACCAGTATAACTTCAATAGTAGGTACGAGGCTACGAGGCTATGAGGCTCTTTTATTTTTCCTTTGTTATTAAGTATATTGTTTATTTAGGCCACTATGTCCTTACAAATTGTACCTACTGTTGAAGTTTCTTATACTCTCAGGATGATGTGATAATACATCGAAAGCTTGGTTATTAAATAAATCGTTTTATATGTTCAATTTGAATCTTCAACATGTTTCTCATGCGCGTTCTTTGCTGGGCATTGCTATTCATTACGAAATAACTTTTCTGTAGATACGTTAAAGGAAGATTAAAGAAAATGTGGGCCCTTCTTTAACACCAGATAAATTCCAATTGGTAGATGAGTTCACGGAATTATTGTCTTATATTCGCAAGTGTTGAATATGCGCCTAGCCATGAAGCAACGACATGGGGCGTCTCTGTTCTAGCAGAGCTCCATGAAATTGCCGAGATAGTAAAAAAAATCCAAAACATCTAAAGAAACAACTGACATATAATTTTAGTGTTTTCGTAATAGAACAATAACATCAGTCGAAAAAAACACACAAGTCCTTACACTTCTAGGATTTTAAGAAAAGCAATGCACTTACCCGAAGTGAGCGATCATATGACGCACTAACCAATCTTGTGGTGTCTACCATCGTCATGACAACCAAGTCATAAACAGTTCCCACATGCCCTACGGAACGATAAATAACTGGAATATAGAACAGTGGACAGTAAGACGACTAGATATCATATTTATGCATATAGGACATTAACCCAAGACCCATGTGGCTAAGATATTAAAAGGAAACTAAATGACAAGAGGAAACATTTCTTGGTTGGACTATATATACCTGGTTGCGTTGATGATGTAAGCGACTACGCTGGAAAGATTCTCAAACAGTTGAGTCACGTCGATGGTGTTCCCACGTAACGTAATCAAGTCAAGAAAGGCAATTTGGTAAAAGTTGTAGTACGCCTACATTGACCCCAAGTGTGAATCGTATAATGCCATGAACACCCACTGTGCAGCTGCTACCACCAGGAAAGGCAACTCAGTTTAGAGATATCAAGTACAATGAGAGGTCGTCTGGGTTTTCAACTTTTGTGAAGGGAAATTTTACTTTCATAGTATAGTTTGAACTACGACATATTGGATGTCCGGGTAAGGAAACAGATATCTCTCTGAACTCGGACGCTATCGAACAAGGGGGTGGGGTGGGTGCTGTCTTAAGAAGTTTCGTTTTTCTGGACGTCCTTGTGAATGGTCCCTGGGGGAATTACTCGGAAAGTTAGTTATACTGGCTTAGGGAATACCTAGATACGGCGTGTGTTTTCAGTCAACCTGTTTTGTTCCAGACCTTCTCTTATTAACAGTTTCAGCTGCCATCCATATGCAGTGATAGCCTGATAGCCATCAAAGGTACATGAGGGAGTTCCAGCGGCATGTTCAATAACAACAACTCCCTAAACAGCACAGATTAATCACCGTAAAATCATTTGTTTTTTCTTTCTCCGATCAGTTACCATCACGTACATCAGGGTACGTGGGATTGCATGTAAACAGTTTAGCCTCACATCCGATCGATTACGAGCCGTGCTTAGAACAAACGTCTACGCACTGCTTTTACTACAGCAAGGATGGTCTACCCTAGTTGAACACGATAGTTCACAATGTTCACTTTAAGAAGGCCTTCGATATTTTACTAGGGCCGCATAAACTTACAACGAGTTTATGCAGTTAACGATTTTTAGAAATGACGTAGGAAGACTAGTAAATGACAATCAAGTAAGAAGTTTTGCTGCCTAATTTAACAATCAAAATGTTAAAAATCAGTAGTGAATTGGACCTACGCTAGTTCAACACGCCTACACTTTAAATTACCCTTTACATTAGCAAGACCTCATAAAGTACGATCAATTTCATGCAGTGAATCTATAGTAGTAAAACAATATTAAAACTAACAAAAGCCTATAAAGCCATGCGGTTCTCAGCCTTATTCAACAATCTCAAGGTTAAAATTAGAGTTCTAAAAATTCTACCCTAGAATAACAGGGCTATCTCTACCCTATATGTATACGTATTTTGGAGGGGTCTCATAAACGTACGACGAACATCATCCAGTTATCAACTAGTAGAAGGACAATGCCAAGACTACTAAATTGCTATCAAGTCAGGAGGTTTTCTGCCTTACGCAACAATCTCCATTCTGAACTTTCTTATACATACAAAAGTAAGTAGAAGAGCCTCATGTTATTTCTCACGTTATTTTGCAACGTCTAAGGATGACGCATTCGAACGAAAATCCAACGCTCATAAAGCAAATATTGTTTCTACAGATGTACTTTAACAAATTATTCATCATCATAACTTATAGCACAGATTGTTTGTTTGTAGATAACACCGACGCTTTCAAATGAAATTAACTGCCTCTTAAACCAGCTTACTGTCCTAATTTGATAAAAACACGTCAAACAAATGACCAACGTTCTCAACAAATGCTGTTCAAATGTCAAATGATGGCTAGTACACACTGAATGTCCATGTCCAGCAGTTCTCGTACTGGGTAGCACTTGGACCATTTTACATATTTATCACGCGCCTGACTGCCACAGCCATATGTGCCTCGTATAAAATGAACAGTGAAGATAGGTGCTTATCTATATTAATTTCAAACTTACGGATGACCTTGAACAATCTTTACGGAGACAAATATCTTTGAGCAGGTTTTGAAAGGGCACAAAGGATTGTTGATTATTTCACACGTGTTTTTAAAGGTTGTTGTTATATTATTCAACTTAAGGATATAACAAGTGAAGGAAAAGTTACAAAAAAAACTCAGTCACTTTACACTTTGACAGTGATACGGACTGATTCCTCAGTGGATCCGAAACGCGTGTTGTTAACACCAGCAGGGGGGTGAAGATGTTCGATCTGAGCTTAATAGGAACTAAGTATTTGCCAACGGGAACGAAGAAGGGGTTCACAACGGGAATCGCTGAATAAATATTTAATTTCAATAAAATTGAAATCTAAATCTATTACAGCCATAGCTCTGGATCTAACAATGTGATCTATTTTCCAACTTTAAACTATCAGAAACTGACAGCTGACTTCAAACTTCTCCTCATAGTTCTAACTCTGCTAGAATGCTTTTGCGTGCGTGAATTGAGGGAGGCCAATTAGAAGAAGGTAAACGCAACAACCAGCAAGCAGCTGCAGTTAATATTTTATCATCCTCCATTTCAACAGCTATTATCTATCTAAATCCATGACATTAACCTAATTAATGTTATCACGACCCTATAGCAGAGACAACGAGTTCCTGATTATCTCTCAAGCCTATCAGCACTGAATGACTGCGATTCTACTTAAATGAATGATTGAACTGATATCAGACTTTCGATAAAGTTCCTGCGTTGTCCCGATCGAAGACTGTTGGAGTCAAACGGCCGTCTCGGTAAGGGGCCAACTATTAGTTATGATTTTTCTGTGGAGACACAGTGGATATTATCAACATGTTGATACCCATCGCATTTTAGTTTAAAGGCCATCATCGATGGCAAAGGCAGCCTAACGCTCTAAAATGTCATACGCTGTACAAACGTCATTAGCTACATATCCGGTGACATTGTGTGAATGTAAACTACATAGTCTATTTGCTACCAGTTGGTCTAGATATCTCTCCTCTTGTTTACAGTGACGCCATCATAATTTAAAACGTGGAAGCGGGCTGGTGGAGGGCTGGGTGGAGAACTGGGTACTAACCATCTTTTCTATACACTAGTTCTCACATTGTCGAAATATCCAACTTTTCAATAACATGAATCAGACTATCATTTTGCCTCTTATGAATATGTCAAAACCTGAATGTAACCTTTAAAAAGTCCTTGGTTTATTCTACATCTATCTGGTATTACTATCAACACAAACTACAAGAACAAGCAAAATAAATGTTATTCAAGATCCAATTTTAAAATGCATGTTGCTGTACAGAAACTAACTGAATTACTACAGTTTAATAAAGATTTTGATATGACAACTAGAACTATGCCCTTTTTCCACGGCATGAACCTCGTCTTAACGGTAAATTTGTATGGTACGTGGTCTACAGCAGTGATTTTCGATCAGGCTGTAACTGCTCCTGAATTGGTGATACAGGTAGGACGTGCACGTTAGGGTGGATTCTGCCATTAGCTCGATAATTTACATAGAGTTGTTCGTAGTATTTCATAAGCTCAAATACAAGGAAACAAGCCTTACTCAGGTCAATGTTCACTTATATTAGCATAATTGGCTTATTCTCACTGAAAAATTAGCAAAATCTGTAACCTACAATTACATATATGGGCTATAATGCGCTGACTAATCAGAGTCCATTGATTGAATGTTGAAAGGAATGGTTGACGAAAGTTCTCTAACAACAATCAAAAATATTTTCGGAAACGAAATTTACTAATACGTAATATTGGAAATAGTGAAAGCCGAAGAGCATTTCTACTGTAACAGATATCATAACGCCCGTGTTATCAAGCTGGTTGTTATACTACTGAGCAAACATGGCAAGTGTACAGTGAAGCATGGTTCTAATACTGGTCTCTAGGGGACGAGCCCTTTGTGAATTGAATTAGAATACGCTAAAACTACGGAACCGTCATTCGTAGTTCATAAATTTTATATGCACCCATAGATCAATTAGTAATCAATAATCAGATAGATCAATAATAAATAAGAAATGAGCACTTGCCCACTTATCAAAGGAAGCCTTCGAATGTTTGCCATTCTCTTCACATAACATGATTATAGAAAGACATTTACTAAAAGTTTACGTTTTTGAAAATACAATTTTACTTTTAACGTGACAAATACGTGTATCATTATGATGACCTACACAACCTGGTTTTATATATACAACATATAAGATGTATTTGTGGTATTAACACATAGTGGCATTGTTTGTGGATCCGTTGTTGTATTTGGGTGAGTAAAAGAATGTATAAGAACTGGGAGCTAGATAATGATAAGGTACGACTCACCACTTTTTATCATGAGCTGGATGGAGATTAATAATATATAGAGAGACTATACGGATAGCCGCTTGTTTTGTGATCGTTGCACTAATTTAATAAAACGCGTCAATTGGCTGCATACTCTTAGTTTTCGTTACGCGATATAGGCGATCGAGGGTATATTAGAGGTACCGTGATCCTGTGGTACTGGTCTTATAAATTAAGCTACCGGAGTTCGATTCGGGACAGTGGTGCCAAGGTTCAGTCAGCCTGCCATCTTATCGGGTCGGTGAAATGAGTACCAGCTATGCTGGAAGAAGTAGTCAAAACATGACTTGGGATAGGAGTGGCGCCCACCCCTTCTACTGTTGTGGTAAAAGCTACGGAAAGCGGAGCATACGTGTTGCCTTCGGCGGCAGTTGACCAACTTCTTCTTCTTCTATTTACGTATAGTAACACCGGGAAATCTAAGATCTTATTGCTCATCTGAACCATGTGCACCATTTTAACCAAATAAATGCTACCTAGTCTAAGGACTATGATTCATTTTACATGTTATATCTATCAAGAGTAGTAGTACGGTTAGAACCACAACTAAATATGAATTCCATGGATAAGAAAATCCTTTTCGATGTACTTCTTTGATACAGCCAATACGTTCATCTAAGTGGGTGCATCTCCTATAATCAGGCAGTATGAATAATGCACCGTTAATGCTGGAAGCACTCTTGTTGATACCAATTGAAAAAATTACAGCGCTTACGTTTACACACACGTTATGAAAGCAAAGCCCCCCAAAATTTAGGGGAGTAAAATACAAACCCCTTTCTCAGGAATTACCCACATCATGATAATGAAATTTTGTGACTTACTATGACTTTACAGGCCTTTAACTTAGCATCCAACACTTTACAAGCTTATTAACTGTTACCTTTTCAGTTTACTCAGTTGACAGTTGAGAAGAAACGGGAAGGGCTTTCTGATAATAAAATCTAACTTTGCTTCAGGCAAAAATAGTTACGGTGTGTACGCAAGGTCAAAATTGATTTGCCACTTTTTGCAAAATTAATCGCACAAGACCCTTCAAAAATGTACTATCGAAGGGACTTATTAGAAGCATTTTCAATGTGATATTAAAGCAAAGCTAACTGAGTTTACATAACTCAAAAAAAGATCTTCGGTTAGTTCATGAATAAAGTGGATGAAAAACTTAAATAAATTAACAAATTATGGTTTATAATATGTCAAATTATGTCTGAATTTGCATAGACTGGTTTTGTGATTACAAGAAACAAACCTGTCAACTTCACAACTTGATCGTTTGACTTTGTGTCCCAGACCTGAAAACGATAAGGAAGGAAGGCCTCTACTCAAATCAGTACTGTTTCAAATTATTTAAATATTGACAAAGTTTTTGAGCAATTAATACAGATTGCAGAAAGTCACTTTTGCTCAGGAATTCTAAAGAAATGTACAGTAAAGCACTTCCCACGAGATTATAGTTCTTTAAATGCGACAGACTGACTATTGAATTTAATAAAGGTTTGTTTCCCCAAATCAAAACATTGCACATGGGTTAAATAACTACCCACTCCTCCCTACACACGCACTCAAACACACACGCACACTCAAACACACACACACACATACACACTCAAGCACACACGCACACTCAAACACACACACACAATCACATACAGACTAAAAATCAACCTCCATCGTCACTACTGTACAAGTGCGACCAAAATGACAGAAATATGGAAAGAAAGAAACCAAAGGCCAATCTTACAGAAAGAAGAAACAACACTGATAAGACAGAGTACAAAAGTGAAAAACGAAAGTGGGTTCGTCCTATAATGAGAATAAAGGTGGGCATCATAGGCAACAAACTAACCACGAATGGGTGGCCACAAGAGAAATTGGAGACAGAAGAGACGATGAAGTGACGCGACTGACAAATACTGACGAAGACCAAACTGGCACCAAAGATGATGATGGTGATGGTGGTAGTATTGGTGGTGGTGATGACGACGATGATGATGCTGATGATGATGGTGACATGTGTAATTCATCACTTCACAACTCATTGATAACAATAAAATATGAAGCATATATAAGACGAGTAATGTTCACACCCGTTGACTCCCTGTGATTCAGTGTGGAATCACTATCAAGATACTCTACAAAACTCCGTTACATAATTTTAAAGTCTTGCACAACAACAAACATTTCGTCGAAAAATCACAAAATTTGAGTCGGTTCCTTATGACGGTTCTCCTTTTTGTATATGATCGATCTTATTTAGCAGTCACTCAATCAAAGACCCCTGATGAGCAGTAGGCCCGGCATTGAAACTACCGTAAATAAACAGAAAAACAACGAAACAGGCTAAGAAATCTTATTTAGCCCCGCTTTTTAAACCCTCCTAGCAGCAAAGATCTGTTTTTTGCGGTATGATGACTTTCCCCCATTTTTAACAATCAAGAGAAAGGTTCAGGAATATCTGCTCCACGAGCATCGCAAAAGCTGCGATTTACTTGAACGATTTTAAAATTGCGTCAACTACTGACGGTACCACCTCAGTCTGGGCTGGCTTGGTATGCTAATAATGTGTTTCGAAAGCCAAGAATGCGGTGGCATTAGCAGCTTGGAAACCACTGTTTTAGAAATCTAGATGCACAGGTAGATGCAAGAAAACGGACATAGCATAATAATGTTAACGTCGCATTATTTATCTCCTATGATGTCATTGGCAGATAGGAAGCCGTTTCTTGATAGATTAAATATCGAACGACGCTGAGATAAAACGGCGATTTAAATAAAAACCCTCGTAAACTTTCCCTTACATATATCCACAAGGTCAGAAGGCCGTTCACAGTACAGTTTTGATACAGAAGCCTTAAATACCTCAGCATACAGCTGCTTTTTAAAAATTACTGAAACGATTATGGGAAGGGTCACGACCGACTTCTTTAAGTATTCCTCTAATGAAATTATAACTCCGACAATGCCATATACCTTACCGCAAAATCGATATTACGTGCTAATGATTATAAACTCATTCAGTCTTAACTCATAGATTTGGAAAATATGGGCGTTCCCTTTGGCAAACTACAGACGTATGAATTTCATGATATTAAAACACGGACCGCCAAAGTTTTGAATGTGATGGTCCGATAGCAGGCAACCTACCAGTGACAGTCTAGTCGTGAAAGAGAAAAATAATTACATATCATGTAATTCGAACGATAATAATACCGTTACTTACGTGAATACAGTTTTCGTATGTTCCGCAGATAATGTATTGTCTTGTAACTGCTAAGGAATACACACTGCCTCCAGATGTATGCAAGGAACGAGTGCATTCCATTGTTTGAAGGTCCCAAACCTGAAACAGCAAATCAAAAGTTATGACAACTTGTACATTGAGAAAACGCTTACCTGTTGTTCCTGGTTGGACAATCCCACGAAAGTAAATCACCTCATGATTTCAATAAACTTTTCATAAACAGAGGAGCCCAAAAGATACCGAATAGAAGGGCACAAACGAAGATATAGTATGGAGTAGGCACTGATTTATGATTGTTTCATACCAGCTTTATATTGATTTCCTTCCTAAGCGAGCAATTCAGAGATTTAGGGGACGACATCGCGCTGGAGAAGGAAAAGGGGAGATATTGAGATGCGCAGTTCGAAAATTGTATAACATCAATATGAATGGTGCCACGACATGTTTCCGAGGATATCGTCTCCGTCTTCTTGTAAGGTGTTGTTACGATGTGACTTGATCAAGTTTACAGCTATTTCTGCACAACCCTCTTACCATTTCCAAGGAAACAAACCCGTTCCAAAATGTTGCTAAATATTGCTAATTTTGCTAAATTTTCGCTAAGGGAGGAACCGGGCAACAGAGGTTGAGAAGCACTGTTCTACGCGGAAATGACTAAAAAGTCATCGAACCTTGACAACGGGTGTACGTGGAGTACGAACGACAATACGGTAAAGATTGGAAATCAATTAATAATTGTTCTTTAAGTTGAATAATAGACATTCGCCTTGATCATGGTCAATGCAAATGCCGTACGTTGAACTGAGTTCACTGGATAAAGTGCGAAAGCTAACATTTTCTAGTCATAAATTACCTTCCTTCTACCTTGTTTATAAAGTCGTCTTCACTTACATTAATAGTCTGATACGAGCCACTATAAAGGTGCCCTTCGGTTGCAACCAATGCTCTGACCCAATGATTTAATCCACACAGTTCCTTTATTGATTTCAAGGTCCTTAGATCCCATACCTTGCAAATATAAGTTGATGGGTTAATTAAGAAGAAATACAGATTGCTCGCAAATATGACACTTACTAAAACTCTTTATTTTATAAAATTTAAATAGTTTGCTTTCTCACGAAGAAACTTAAATGAACTTAACTAATAAAAAATACTGACTACTCATATGTAGAAGGACAGCGATGTTTGCTTTACACAATTAAAATATGTTTCCTTTACAAAATATGGTTTGCTTGATGGCCACTATTATGGACGCTGCCAATAACCAGAAGCAGGAAGTGAGGAAAACCAAAACGTGAACAAAAAGTTAAGATGGAAAACAATGAACAGAGAAGAAGAGAAGAAAAGCAGGAAGAACGAACGGTCGGAGAAACAAAACATAAGAAAGAGATATGAAAGGAATTATAGGGGGAAGAACGAGAAAATGGGATACCAAACGAAAGAGAGAAGGGAACGATGAAACAGGAATAAAGTAAAAGCACCTACTTTGATGGATTTTAAGGATCCACTGAATAACATATTATTTCCAACAGCCAACGTACAAACTGGATTATCATGGGCTGAGAAATTTTCGACGAGTTCTAAACTGTCGATGTCGAATACCTAAAAACATAAAGAAAGCAGTCTGATTATGATGGTGTCTCATTGTTAATACTAAAACGTCGCAACAAAGAATCTTTTATGGTAAAGGGTAGTTCTTACTAAGAAACTATTTTCTTCAAAACCAAAATGGTGCCATAACTGTTACCTAACACCATTGACAATAATCAATAAGCACGACGCAGAGCAAAATCTGCAAACCACGCACATGCACAGCAAACATGGTGACCATACACATAAGCAACAAACGTGCTGACCTTACATATGCACAAAAAATGTATTGACAATGCACATGCACAACAAATAAACTTGATGACTATGCAAATGCATAACAAACACAATGACCATTCGCATGCGCAACATACGTGCTGAGCATGCAAATAGAAAACAAACTTGTCAACCATGTGCATGCACAAAACTTGATGACCCTGCACATACACCATGAACATGATGCCCATGTGCATGCACAAAAACGTGCTGACCATGTACATGAATAACAAACATGCTGACATGCACATGCATAACAAACTTGATGAACATATACAGGCACAATTAACGTGCTTACCATGCACACGCTAGTAACTTTGCTGAACATGTGCACGCACAACCAACTTGATAACCATGCACATGCACAACAAACTTGCTAATCATATGCATGCAAAACAAACCTGATGACCATACACATGCACAAAAAACTTGCTGACAAAGTGCATGCACAACAAACGAGATGGCCATGCACAACAAACTCTTGTACACTGGTGTCTGAGTACATTGGTGTCTGAGCCTTGTAATTATTATACAGTAGAACTGACGAAGTCTTAAAATAAGTCGAAACGTTATCAATATAGTGATCTCCTTGTTGGTGTTAAAATAATTGGAAATGAAAGTGTCTCAAATCTTGACAATTCACCTTGCTCATTATACGGTAGTCGTTGCCATATGCAATAACTGAATGATTTTATGGGGTACCAACAGATCCCTTGCCACAGGATGCGATAAGGGACTAAACTCCGCTAAATTAAACGTCGGCCTCATTAAATACTCCTGTCGAAATTCAAACATCTATAAGCTTTTCTTAAGTGGTCCCAATATCAACTCCACCCTAACTCAGAATACCCCCTCCGCCCCCAGTTCAGAACAGCCCATCTTAATTTCAAACGGCTACGAACCTGGGTACCAAGCAGACATCCACGAGATCCTGCAGTCAGACGAGCTATGAGGTGCATGGGACAAGTTGAACTATATTCCATCTTTCCATTAACTTGGGTTTTCTTTAATTTCATTTATTGTTTGCAAAAGAAACTGTGTTCTGATACATCATACCAGCAACAATGACGAGATACTGCTAAAGATACCCTTCACTATCGAACAACGCTTCCAAACTTGACTCCTTTCGTGACACTATGGCACAGTCAACTTCACCTTCCCTGACAGAACCACACATAGTTCTGACCGGTTATAAAATGTTCTACTGCTGCTCAATTCGATACATATACCGTGTGCACACCTAAGCTTAAAACAGTTTCGACAACCGTTGTAAAGTTTATAACAGTTCACACGGTCCAGAATCCTCTCGGAACGGTTCTACAATCTTTGTAGTTTTATATCAGTTATAGAGATGGTCACAAAATGATTCTAAAGAAAGCCTCAGTGCGGAATTGTCGAAATGTGTGAAATATGGAGGTGATTCGGAGCATAACAAGAGTTTCTTACCAAAATCATACTGGTGATGTTGGCTTTTGATTGATGAGAGACTCTTAAGTTAAGACCAGCTTGGAAATGATCATAAATCCTTGACTTAAATGACTTTCACAAAGTGTAGGATTGGTCTACGAATAGGAGTTGTCCTGAAGGTCCTATGAATATCACTTTGAGTTAATTGTAGTAAAAACTAAACGATGGTGCAGTTTTGCTAAACCCTTTCCCTACTCTTTGACAACAACAAGGAAGAGCAATTTTCTATCGCAGCTATCAACCGCCATCATGAACTTATATCAAAAAGCATCCAGTATGAACTGATCTCGAAACAGTTGCAGTAAAATCAATTTTAAAACCGTCCTAGTACAACCGTTTCCACAATCGATGTTGGTGTGAACACTGCTATAGATTGTTCAATGTCTAGCTCACAATAACTTGTCATCATAAGTTACAGTAGATTATGCTGCTCGCCTTTACCGCACAAAAACTGGCGATCATCATAAATAACACACCTAGTAATTAACCGATTTTGTAATAATGTAATAACACGGCATTTGCTGCAATGTATTGCAAAGACAGAGTTTCAAGTAATATGCATGATTCCCTCAGATCCAAAGGCTTCCAAGGTCATTTTCATCCAGTTCACTTAGATTTCTTTAGTAACAGGAGTCTGACAGCATTATACCGTCAAACGTAGATATTAGTTTCCATCAGATTTAGTTAAAAAAACACAAAGTTTTTACGACTAGAGATGAAATTCGTAAGAATTCAAGGACTTGCAACCAAATTCCTAAAAAGGTCGTTTGTGGTACAACTAATATTAAAATGCATCCAGTATGAACTGATCTCGAAACAGTTGCAGTAAAATCAATTTTAAAACCGTCCTAGTACAACCGTTTCCACAATCGATGTTGGTGTGAACACTGCTATAGATTGTTCAATGTCTAGCTCACAATAACTTGTCATCATAAGTTACAGTAGATTATGCTGCTCGCCTTTACCGCACAAAAACTGGCGATCATCATAAATAACACACCTAGTAATTAACCGATTTTGTAATAATGTAATAACACGGCATTTGCTGCAATGTATTGCAAAGACAGAGTTTCAAGTAATATGCATGATTCCCTCAGATCCAAAGGCTTCCAAGGTCATTTTCATCCAGTTCACTTAGATTTCTTTAGTAACAGGAGTCTGACAGCATTAGACCGTCAAACGTAGATATTAGTGGCCATCAGATTTAGTTCAAAAAACAGAAAGTTTTTTACGACTAGAGATGAAATTCGTAAGAATTCAAGGACTAGCAACCAAATTCCTAAAAAGGGCGTTTGTGGTACAAACTTGAAATTTGCAAAATTTGGATATTGTCAACCGCACGCGTGTTATTTTCTACGGCTTGTTTTAGTCCTCTTCTTTTCCCATTCTCTTCTGACTTCACTCCAGACGATTGCCGTGATCAGTTTTTGACGCAAATGTTTAACAGAATCAAATCCTCTGGAAATTTAAGATATTTCAGACTAGGAGCTATATTCACCGAGATTTCAAAATTTTCTAGGTCGCTGGGGGCCCTGAAAAGATTATTACGGTTGTATACGACAATACACTTACACTTATTGTGCAATCTGCTGATCCGCTGTATAGCTTTCCTCTACAATATAACAGCGAAATGAATTAATCAA
>JAAAKM020000213.1:0-29343 GCA_010016025.2 Alatinidae sp. Z8VKAUB7J3 | reverse complement strand
GTTTTGGTCATTCTCGTCTCATTAAGTGAAACCAGACTTTTGCTTTTTTGGGTCCACCCTGATTTACGAGAGGACCTAAAATTTTAATGGTGCAGCAAATTATGGGGGGACCTGAGAAAATTTTACCTATGGGGGGACCTGAAAAGCTGGATGAAACCATGTGTACGTATATACAAATTCAAGAAGTTGTAGTGCCACTCTATTATCTACGATGAGAACTGAATCCTGTCCTTATCAAACTTATACGTCAGTTGTTTATTGGTATCAGAGGATGTAAATAAACGATTTAATGGGTTTCTCTCCATACTACTGCTTAAATGACACTTTGAGTTAGTAAGTTTGTATTGTCTACCATCATTAACTTCACCTAACACATTCTGAACTTCATGTGCTCTGATAATGTTTGGAAACCATCTTTCTAAAACATGTTTCTGTTGAAAGAAAGCAACTTCATCTGTAATAGACAGCGATGCTATTAAAGCACATCCATGTGGAGTGTGCTGTGACCTAGAAATGAAGATAACAAACCTATATAACTCAAATTATATACATTTTGTAAAACAATTAGATCTACGCTGACTTTCAAATATATCCCATATCTCATTGGATTTCTGTAAATTTGTAATAAAACTGCTTACAGCCAACTAAATAAGATATAAATACATTTATGTTATACCATATCAAGAAAAAAAAGTAAGAATCTTCAATTAACACCTGCGTATCATTATTAGAGAATGTATTTTCTTGAGAAATTGAAATGAACGTCAGCAAGCCTAAAAATTAATACAGTGTGATTCAGTTTTTATATGTGGGAAACTGTCTTCCTACATGCACCGTAGCACAGTATCTGGTGATAACTGTGTATTACGGATCTTTATCGAGAGAGTGCTAGCAATTTCGGTCTCTAGGGGGTGCAAATGCTCTCCCGTGTAAGTCTACTGCAAGGATAGACACGGCCGCTACTATACAGGGCCTAGGGCTAGGGTCCACTAGGTTGTAGGATCCCAGGACGTATAGGCCTATAGGTTCCATCAATGTTTCCAGAGAACTCAAACCCATTTGCTAACGGTGCAGATCCGAACAAACGTCAGGGGAGAAATTATAATAAATGTTCACTAAAAGTAGCAAGTTTCTAGTTAGCTCTGAGTCACATTTTAACAACGTTCACTTACCTTTTACTGTCGAGGAAATTCACTGCATCGACGGCATAACAACAAACCCTTGCAATTTGAGCAGCAATTTCGTTATTTCCTTTACCATTAAAATAGGAGTGAATATCGTCTATAATAACAAAGGAAAGTCGTTTGAGTGAAGGGCGCAAATGTACCGACGATAATACCGACAATAATTCAGCTTTCGTAGTTGGGTAAGTCATTTCAATAATCTTTAATGCTCCCTCGCGTGGATGCATTCTATCTCCTACATAACATGGAAGATTCTCAATTTCTCTGGGGGAAATAAATAGTACTGGTAAATCTTGTTCGGCAAAAGTAAAAGCAAGTTCAAATAGAAGCGATGTTTTCCCCGAGTTTCGTGGTCCACAGAGCAGAACTGAGTGGAATGTGGGTTGATTCCAACATATTTGACTTGAATACGGTATGTTTTGGCGGCCATCCGCCAGATAGTTATTGGGTTTGAGGAGAGGTCCTAAAAAAGTCGATTCCATCCAGGCAAGGTCAAATTGATTTCTCTGTGTTTACATTATATGTTATTTCCTAGAGATGCTGTTCTAAGAACGATGAACGCAAACAGATTCACAATTTCCCGCCAAATTAAGCATAGGGGGCCGGAGGGCAATAATGTCACGATGATCCAGACTCTTGTGTTGTCAATCATAGAAATCTGATAATATATCAATTCTATGTTATCAATGAGCTTATCTATGAATGCTAGGACCCAGGGACGTGGCTGACGGGGACAACAAGAAGGCTACGTTCGGGTCAAGATCTTTGTACACACTCAACTGAATATTTAGTGTGGTTTAGAGCCAGTAAGCCTACAAACATTCAATACCAAGTGTTGCAGAACTTATAGTCCATAATTCTAACGCATGGCACGCGAGACTCGCGCATTTGTGAACTATCTCAAGCCTCCTTTATTCTCTCACGCCTCAGATATGTCAGACATATCGTTAGAGATAACCAAATGTTTCGTTTCTTTATTCCATACGATCTCCAAAGAAGACCTTGCGTCTTTTTAGGATTGTGATACATTTAACATAAGCCTCCGTTTTCATACTTTCTTGTTGTTGCAGTGTTTCCTTCGTTCTTTTAACCAGAGAAAAGTTACCCAGGAAAAAATGGAGGGGCTGAAGTCCCTAAAGGTCTTCCTCTTGCGTGGCACTGAATTTAGAATCATTAGGAATGCACCAGGCCCTTTAACACAGAATACCAAGCAATGCTGGATTAAGCCAGTGCGGGGCTACTATAGGTCTTAAATATTTAGCGGCACTACTCACTCTATTAAAGTATAAAAATGACTGTTGTTCTGTATTGTGTTATAAATTGTTTGCGGAACATTGATACAGACATCTGTCTTACGATCTAGAGAAATAATTTGAACAATAGCAATGTTGCAATGATCGTTCCAACTGCAGGACTTTATCCCGAGCTACAGCCCTATATCGTGGAGACATAGACCAACCATGGAATGTGCGTTTCTTAAAGACCTTTATCTGTGTTACCATTTGTATCAAAACTATTTGAAAAGCTAGTACCCGATGAATTGTACCAGTATCACGAGACCAATGAAAAACCTTATTCCCATCAACACGGTTTCCGAAAACGCCATTTGGTTGTCTTCTGTCTACTTAAAGCTACTAGTGACTGTTACATTAATACAGACAAAGGCAAATACATTAGGATGATATTTATAGATTTAAAGAAAGCTTGACACGGTTGACCATCAAGTCCTACTGTACAAATTACGTCTTTATAGTATTGGCAGGACAAAGTAACAGTGGTTTTGTTCCTACTTCGAGAATCTCTCTAAGCAATAGTGCAACATTAACGGAAGGGGCTCTGATATCAAAACGAATAATATGGGAGTACCACAGGGATCATATCTTTGGCCTCTCTTAAATTTGTTATACATAAACGCTCTACCTTTGTACGTTGATGAACGCTGGTTGCAAAACTTGGAAGAACTAAGTGGTCATGATCGGACATATTCGATTTGAACCATTCCAGAGATTTCAGAAACGGCGTCGATGAATTTTAACTTGTGAATCAAGATTGTAATTACCTTGGTCAAACTTTTGCTGAGAATTAAATACACACCAGCAGAAAATTCTACTTCTGTCCATCTTGAATGAACTGGCAGAGACTGCATCGGTGGAGTGGCTTTTGCAAATGTCAAAATAGATATTATACACAAGTTTGTTAGCTCTAGCAACGTATTCAGCTGTCCATCAGCATTTGTTTCATTACTTTGCCTATGTGAAATTAATGTTCTTCATCAAGGAGTACACTTCAGTTTACAAGACAGCATCGGATGCCATATTTACGGTCTACACCGAAGTATCAATTACTTGTCCAACGGCAACTTCCCAGGAAATGATAACCCGTTAAACTTATGCGATGTGAAGTAAAGGCTCCAATAATCCAGTCGATACGTTACAATTTGAACCGTTGCGCTATGAAATACCATAACCGCCCCCTCTTCCATTGTTGGTCCTAAGTTAATGCTATCCCTTCCATCTGCGTGAAAATATCAACTGAATTCCGTGAAAGATTTTTAAGGAGAACAAAGTTGCTGTACAGATTTTTATGAATTCCACCTTCCTGAATTGTAGCAGCGCTGTTGCAGGTTACTCAGTATTTTATTTCCGTGTTACTGCTTTCTTCTTTTGTGATTATTGTTTTCAATGCATTTGTCCTGACGTTAGGATATATACTTCTGTGGCAAGGATCGTTCATGATGTGTTAGTGCCGAATTTCTGTACCAGTTTAAAATTGGGAAGTGCCTGTGATTAGAAAGGGCATGTACTGTTAGAGGTATGTGCGGCTGCACTCCCAAAGGATTAGAGAGAAAACTCACGAATAGCAGGTTTGAGCTGCGGAGTTATGAGGCACGACTGAATGTGCCTAACGCAAAAATGGCGCTGTACACATGCATTGCATTTTTTTGTTCCAACTATAACAAAACATGCGATAAGTTGAATGATCAAACTAGATGCGGGGGTGTCCTCTTCATCAGTCCAGATAAAGAACGGCTAGGTTGATCTACAAATACAGTTGGATACCGGTGTCCCAGTGTTCTCAGGTCACTACAATATGGCTTGTGCACGAACATGCGCTTCATAGTGGGTTCACAACCAAAGTTATAAAACAAAACGACACGTTATCATTCTGTATCCTTCTTTCTCTTGTTGCACAAATTTTCATAATTTACGGATGTCAGAACATTCTCAAAATAGGGTTTTCTAAATATGTACAGAACCTAACTTACAAAAAAGTTTCGTGATAACTGATCTTATATACTACAACCATTAAATAGGCTACAGCAAATTTAGACCTCATAAGAGAGCTTTCAATACGTCATAATGACGTCACTTCCACCTACTCCATCAAGCAGTGGCGGGCAATCCTTGTAGATATTACGATACCTGTTGACTGCATCTGATAACTAACTACATCTTCATTAAAACTGGGCAAAGTTAGTACAATTTATATCAAATTAAACATAAAGAAAGACCTCAAGCTGACCAGAATCAGTTCAAATCCCTTAGAACCTTAGAAAATTATGATGTGTCCCCTCACCCATATATTCCACACGTTACACCCAATTTACTAAAAAACCCTCACAGTTCCCGACTATCCTAACAAACTTAACATCCTGTGGCTACCTGATCAATCAGCCCCCGAGTTGGCCATGAACTATTGGAAACGGGTACCAAGCTGATCAAAGGGGAAAATCTTTAAAAATTGTACCTCAAATGGCTCCAAAATACTTAACATTGACGCCTGAAAACGCTGAAAGGCACCTCTTAATGCGAAATAATTCACATATCAGAGCGTGCCTGTTCTGCCCTCTAAGCTCCGGGCCTAGTTATTACGTCCTCCGAAATCTAAAGATGTACGTTTGCGAGCTGATTCATTTCCAATATACACATTATTATTGCTGTATCGATCGAAAATTACTAGTAACTTGGTCTAAATACTCCCCACATACATAAATTATACGCACATCTGAAAAATAGATGCAAAAGTTGAACAGATGCAGTCTTGGCCCTTGCATATTGCAATCCACTGTAATGAAGGGTATGGATGAAGTTACTCACTACGAATACCAATTACATGTACGAGCTACTTTCAAAATTGAAATTAATGCCCAATATTATGTTTCATAAGAGGCCATGGAAGGCAACGAACGATCTATCTACAAAATTGTAAACCACCCGATGAAACTTGAAACGTTTTTTACAGAAAATTCTTTAAGGTGTTACCCTACAATCTGTAGATTTTTAGTATACTTGTATACAGAGCTTGACCGGTCAACTAAGACCGTTCTCAATATTATAAATTCAAGTAGACCAATGAAAATGATTCGAATACCCTAAAGTTCGAGTTATTGGGGGCTTACGGCTACAAGGAAAGTATTAATTAGTAATGGTTGAAATGCAATGAAATGCAAAAATTCGAGTTACTGAAAGTTTGAGTTACCGGGAATTTGAGATATAGGTATAAAACTATGGGTATGGATAGTACAGACAATGCAGTGTGGCCGTCAAGTTAGATTAGTTGACTCATTATCTAAAAGCCTGGAGATTCAGAGGTTCCAGTCCCCGCCCTGCTCCGGTACCTTTGAGCAACCTATGATCTCTGCTGTGCTTCGCAGTACCAAGGTGTAAAACATGAAGGTGGCTATGATGGTAGAAAATACGTAACCGCCATGTATAGCTGCTTTAAGTCGACATTCTCCTGGAGGAATATCAGAAACCCTGAGCTTAGGAGAAAACGTCGGCTAAAGAGCGCCTTGCATGTTCTTTATGTAAAAGCACACCGTACATAAGCAGCGCACTATTCTTTGATTCCGGGGCTTTGTTACGATTTCCTTTCCGGACCAATTTCGACTACTTTTAACTTCGTTGAAGTCACCTGGGAACGTTTATTGAATAAAACTGCAACCACTAACCCCCTATGTACCAATGGATGATTGTGTGAAAACTATTATTAACCGCCAAAACATATGGCCACCTGACACATTTAAGTATCCATGGCAAGCAAATACATTGTTAGGATGTCACTTGTACGGTTTCATGGGGAACTTTTTAAATCTGGTATAAGGGTGTAAGAAACCAGGGTCGGGCGGGTAAGATAAGTTTTGATGTTTCGTTCAAAGCTAGCTTCTTCAGCGTGTAAAGATACACTTAAAATTCAAAAAGAACCATTCCTACACTCCACTTGGTGGCTAACAGTACCCGACGTTTCTGTCCAAGAAGCTCGACGCATCTTACTGGCGATATGCCCAAGTTACCCATGCTAACAGAACAAGAACGTAGAGAAGAACGAGGGCGAGAACGATTGGAGAGCAGGGCAAAAATGGGGGGGGGGGATAATTTCAATTTAGGGGAACACCAACACTCCTCTTCCGCTAGCTAAAATATTCCCTGTGGTTTCCGCTGGGGCATTCATTATTCAAATTAACTATTTTTACATTAACCCCTCTTCGCTGATATACTGCGCTGTATTCATGCCGCTGCCCCTCCAACTAAAGAGCTGGAAAGTGTCTCCAACGAAGACTCCACCGCCGATCGATGAAATATCCGAACGCAAACAAACATAAGTGTGCCAAAGAGTTACCTATTAAACAAGTTGCAAAGAAAGCGTCTAATGCTGATTACACAAATACACATAGCGTACGTTTGACAATTCATATGGACTCCGATTTTAAATAGCAATACGTCAATAATAACATGAAACAATATTTTTACTACTGCACTACTAACGAATAAATAAAGAAGTATAAGTGGTTACTATGAGATAAAAAATTAAAAGATAACTAATTTACTTGATAATGATCAAACGAAAAACGCAACGACAAGGAATATTCCTTACGACTGATATACATAATTTTATAATTTATTATCTTCAAATGAATAGTAGCAAATGCATGATATAGTTACGTCTTCTTATTCATCACTAAGTGTGGATTATCCAACTAACTACTAAATTATTACTTTTTGTCTACTGATCGTTTTACTCCAGTATCAAGGAATACCATTTCCAAAAAAACCCTAAGAAAACGGTGTACGACAGGTGGGTAATCTAATCTACTACCGTGATTGCTACCATCATCCCGTATGGTACGCAGAACAATATCATTAGACACAGAATAAAGATGGGAGGATTCTTGTGAAGTAGCACGGCTACTCATAACTGTAAAACAGGAGGAATGGCATCTTTAGTTAGCTTAGTACGTACAACCTTTCATTTGTATTACGTGCGCTTGTAGACGCAGGCGTTCGTAGCCTTGCTCAGTACAATTTAGCAATCCCACCTTCCTTTATCAGACGAATGCTGACCCTTCAGGGTACAACAAACAGGGAAAACCTTTTCTTCTCGTCTTTCGGCTTATCAGTCATTTATCTATTGTGCGGTAGGATGCTGTTTAGTCACATCGCCCCTAGATGCAGGAACTACATAAATAGCAGGTTCCCAAAGTGGAAATCGTTGCCCGACGGAAGGTATCGACTATTTTCAATGCAGTAGTATGTACAAACGTGGTACAACTCGAAATTTAAAAGAATCTAAAATATATTTTTAAAGTGTCCGTTTTATCTTTATCTACTTTCATGTAAGAACTTAGAAATGAACCATGTGAGATCATCCACAGTGCTGGGTACAACCATCAGTCTTCGCAATTTTCCACGCCAAAAGCCAATTGCCGCCTCCGTTGCCGTTGAAGACCTGCTTACAAACGGTAAAACCTAGCCGCTGAAGTTATCGAGGTTGAATTAGAATAACCTAACCACTTTGTCTCTTCTCAATAGTTCCCCTCGCGATTTGTTGGAATACTTTTTTATTCGCTTTTACTTGTTTCTTTAGTGCTGGCGATTTGTAAAATATCGATTGGAATCTCACACTTGAGAAAACTGAAAGAAATTGCGGCGGCCAAGCAAAAATATCAGTTGTTACTTGGGGATCATTGGCTATGAAATCTCGACTAAGAGGCTTTGGATGTGGCAACGATTGGGAACCTTTTTTCTGAAGAAAGGGACACAGGTAGCATCTCGCGGTCACTTTGGTAACATGTAATACATATTGTCGGCTTTTGTTCATATAATTGGAAAGAGCGTGACGAGTAAGTGGTAATTACAAATACAAGGATAATGAAGCGGTGACGACCCCTTAAAGCATTCTGCACTAGGATACAAGACTACATTTACTGCCACCATGTACCTGATAAAATCAGTTGATCATAAAAGACACGGGTTTCATACAGTCAGTTCATTATTCAATCAGTTGTGAAACATACGGGGAATGCGTACTGGCTGCTGCTACCAGAAGATCAATGTCAC
This sequence comes from Alatinidae sp. Z8VKAUB7J3, assembly GCA_010016025.2. NCBI lineage: Eukaryota > Metazoa > Cnidaria > Cubozoa > Carybdeida > Alatinidae > Alatinidae sp. Z8VKAUB7J3. The sequence continues at coordinate 20,822 of JAAAKM020000213.1, read as the reverse complement.
TCTCGTGGAACCTACGGTATAAAGAAAAGCAGGTCTGTGATCAATAGCATATATATTACACGTGAACAAATAAAACATTGTTTAGTGTGTATATGCCTAGTAGGTGCACCCTTAACTGTCACAGACGTCGCAGGAAATCTGTACATGGAAAGGCGGGCAGTAGAAAACCCGTATAAATAAACAAATATCGCAGCTTCTTTAAAAAACATCATGGCCCAAGAAAGAGAAACTTTAGTAGTTGGAGCTACTGTTTCTCTTTTCGAACTTCCACTCAACTTTTATAACTTACAGTTTGATATGCTCAAAGAATGTACGCCATGGCCACTATATCATCGATGGATGAATTACCCTGATGTTATATTTAACTTTACACACCACAGAGGACGTGCCCTCGCAGGGCGAGCAAACGTTAAACATTATTTTAGTCCGTCTTTATAGTAGGCATGCCACGTTTAAATCAGTGTATAAAGGCACGCTGCCAATATATCAAGAGAAGCCGATTTCTAAAACAGTCATCCACAGTCAAATCCAAAAAACCACAACGATACGTCACGCACTAATGCGTGAGCCGAAGAAGTTCATGCCCGATTAATGTGTTTTACAGAGGACGCAAGAGTTTGCCCTCCTGAAGTGCTACATAGGTTTAAAAATTCTACAGGCTTCCACGACAACATTATAATTTTTGCTCGCTGTTCTCAAGTCCGATCCAAATCACTATAGGAGGGGTACGTGCGTATTTTGAGGGAAGCAAGGCACAACTGTCACAAACTAGAATTGAAATAGCTGCTATTTTTACAGGTTTGCCGGACTTAATGTAATGCCTGCTAGGATAGTTCTTCCATGATCTACAGAAAGACCACATTGGATTTCAAAATAAGAAAGTTCTTCCCTCATCCGAGAATGTTATGAACATGCAAAAATTCAGCAAGAATTCGGCTTTATATCAGTGATAATTAGAAGCATATTAACAGCGAGCAATTCTGCCGCCAACTGGTTATGTCGACCTTGAGAATGAACATTCATGCTGTTGATGCATTTCAGAGAAGGCATTTTTACGGAAGAGGATATAAAAAAGACGCTTATATAAAAAGGGTATAAAAGAAACACACGTTTACGACCGAGGATACAGGAGAGAGATACGTTAACGAAAGAGGGTATCAAGGGGGCACCTATGAGAAGTAGTGCTGGTTAAAGTTACACCAGTTGGAAATTAAACATTTGGCTCACCGGTTCATTTCCCCCTAACTGAACAAACTGATCCATCAGTCATTACGTGGATCTTTTGGCTCGAGATCAATGCGAAATCATTTTCTCCCTTATCAAGAGTTGAATCACATGTGAATGAATAGCTCATGCTAAACAACATATAAGAACTAAGTTGCTGCGTTGTTACCTAAACTTCTTCTCTAAGCATGATCTGGGTACCGTTGAACTCACTGATCGGGCAAACTCTGCAACAACCTGTAAATGAGAGAGGGACACTATTTAGCAGACTAGAGGCTTCGAACGGGAAATTCATGCCATCAAGGACTCAATTTTGCAAAGTTTTAACTGTCGTTTTAAGTGTTGCTTTAATTGCGTTTTGTCTTCAATATCTTTACATTTCTTCCACCTACGTTATCCTATTCTCCACTGACTACCCAGATGAAAAAGTTACTATTTATTTCATCTGGTGCTCGCTAGATGTACTAGCACCGAAGTTACAATCCATAAACTTAAAACACGGAAAACGATTTGCAGTCGACTACCCGAATTATAGTCCGACATATCTACACAAATTGATATTCGTACGACAAGAGACGCCAAGTATTCCTGTAAATGTTCCATTTTATTCTCCTCTTTATGGCTTCTTTAATCAATCACAGAAGTGAACCACAGGAAAATTATACATATGGGTTAGCTTCGGGGGAGGTATATTTGGGGGAGCTTGTCTGCTTTGACGAGCGTGTACAAATCGTAAGGGTGTTATGAATTATGAACCAAACTTTGAAAGAACTATTTAAAGTATACGATTTCATACAATTCATTTTATGCAGCTAACAATTTATTACGAATTTGTTACCCAAAATGTCCTTTACCACTTTACACACGTGTTGGTATCATGCTGATACAACCTCGTTGGCCCCTACCTCAGAGAGTTCTACACACATGGAGAAAATCGTGACCTGGGGCGACTAAGAGGAAGAGAGTCTAACTGAGAGTGAAGTTAGATTGAGGGCCAGCTATATCTATTTTGCATTCATTGTTTTGATATTTTTATAGATTGATCATACCATCCGTTACTTATCTTGTGTTCTAACAGATGTAAAGGACGTTCAGTATTGAGGGAATGGATGCCATTTCTGGGCAGTAGTGATAAGGGACCGTAACTTACGACGTTGACACAGTTTGCCAACTTCAAGCTCCGTCCTTGTCATCACGAGAAACAGAGGACCACTTCCCCTTGCGGCGACTTCATCAATGAATGGTGCCAGAGGGTAATCTGGTCAACTCTATGATCAATTGACGTCCTTTTTTATAGAATATATTTCATTTACTCGGTCTCTCTACCATCGCGACTAGCTTGCTTTTGAGATTACTGCGTCCTAAGACAGTTCGACAATATTTGTAGGCTAGCCAACAGCAGCTTCTGTTTAGAAACGTCTTGGAAATAGCGCGTCTTTCTGTCTCCAATATTTTTAAACCTATGGTGTGCAATAAATAATTTAAACACTAGCACTCTTCAAACATTAACAACGTTCTTTATTAACTGCGGAAATATCTAAGTGTCCGAATATCTTACCCTGTAGGACCTGCATATACGTGGCTCGTTCTAGCCGAGTAACAAATAAACTTCCCTTCGTATGAAGCTGAATCTAAGCTTCAAACTCGTCTCCCTGTTCATTATCTACAGCGGGTATAACCTATCCTGCAATCAACGAATCGCATGGATTTTCTTCCATTACTACATATCGAGAGTACGCTCACCTTGCTTTGAGTGTAGATATCCTTAAGGCTGTCTTCTATATGCATTAGACACTAAACAATACAGTACATAGAAAAACGTGTTACTAAGATACAGAGTTCCGCCATAAGCCCTTTTAAACTTAACAATAGCATCACCAAGAGAACGTATACCTGGCGTTAGATTCTTAAGCAATCCAGACAGATGAGCCCAGTCAAATCGAGAAAGCTGTGGCACGGCCTTGTGGCCTTGTAATGAAAAGTTGTTTTCATAGCAATAAATTCAATGTAATCTCTCTGACAGCATAGAAATCCCTTCAAAGCTACCTTCCAAGTGTAAGTCGTAGGCGTTCCTAACTGAGAACTCAGGTCAAGTGAAGCCTTCTTGCAGCACCTGGTGATACGCAGATACACACAATACCGCCTAACGATCCATGATCATATCTGAAGTAATGTTAAGCGTAACGAAGGTTAAGGACACATTCCCATATAGGTTTATAAGGTCCTCACAATTGCATGACTGATGTTACAAACAAGTGAAAACAATATCAACTTTTTAAAATCGTTACACTATATTTCCACTTGCAAGCTACAGCATCTTACAGATTTCGTAAGATGACAACGAATTTCCCCCACAATGATCAGCGTTGTTCCCTCCGGAACAGGATATGCCTCCCCGTGTATCAAGTATCTACAGCCCGGGATCTACTACTCAACACGAATACTCATTATCTTCGTCGTGGACCAAGATGTCCACAGGGTGATAAAAGGGAAGCCGTTGATTGATATGATACCAATCTAAGCACTGTGTATGCTTTTCAAACATCACAACCCCCACATCTTTGACTTGAATGTTTATGACTTTTTCCTACACTAGAACAGCCATAACTGTTCTTGCAGTCATAACTACATCTCAGTTTTGCACAATTGCACCGTGAAGTACCCTAGAAAGAATATTTCGCTTACAGATGTTGCAGCGGGGAAGTGATTTAAACCATAATACTTCGATTAGATTGCATGCTTACAACAGGTGGCTATTATTGTAAATTTTGCAAGTGGAACTGATGTTCATCAATTTTAAATGCTTGTTGAAAATATAATCGTTCCTGGTCAATGAATACTAATCATTGCATGCTGATCACTGGGCGTTGCGCATTGAATGCTGATCACTGGATGTTGACCGTTAAATACTGGTCATCGGATGACCTAAGACCATAAATACTGTCTTTTCAAGCATTTTACCAATTTGCCATCACTATTCTTTTAGCATACATTTCATATTATTCCTATGCCGCATGATTACGAATTTCGAAGATGAAGTTTCACTCGTGACTCAAAGTTGCGCGTTCAATTGCATAATCGTAAACACGTGATAAAAGTCAGTCACTGATTCTCCCCTATTCAAGGTGGACATATCACTTAACATGGGCCATTAATTCAGTAGAAAAAAGAAATGCCAGCGATAGTCTTGCTTTAATCAATTCTTAACCTTCGTTCCGACGATCTCCCATAATCATCTCTCTCCAACCCGTTAAAGAGGTTAGATGCCTTACAGGTTCTCTCCAGTTTTAGAACAACAGGCCGAAGTTACTTATTGAAGGTGGGCATATCACTTAACATGGGCCATTAATTCAATAGAAGGAGTAGCAAGACGCACTATTCACCTAACAGTAATGTTATAACATACAAATAAATATTGACAATACCGTGAAAAATCGTAAACCAAATTTTACAATATAAAAACTTTGGCAAAGTCTCCTGAGAAATAATACAAAGCCAAGCCCTTCCACCATAAGTGATTCTTTAGGAGTAAAACGTCTTAGCACGAGCACTGTAAACATGATAGCAAATTGAGGCCACAAAACTGCACCACAAAACTATGTGCTTATCTGATACAAACCGTAACAATAGCATAATCTTAAAAGTACAAACTAATCTGACTTGGTACTTAACCACCTGCTGTTTAGATCAAAGAAGCTTCATTTGTAAACTATTTTTGTTTTGGTAGTGATGCGTACTTTATGAGTAACTATGACAACTTAAAAATTGCTGAACAACAACAAAAAATTCAAGATGATGAACCGATTACCGATTTGCTTCTCATTCCTGACTAAAATGACCTGTAGTGGTGCCACAAATATATCTCTAACATCGCCCATACCTGATTCTATTACATCAAAAAAGTCCGAGAATGAGAGTAAATATGACCTAGACGACTCATGTAATAGAAATGGTTTGTGCTGTAACGAAAGGTTTAACAGAGACAACACAATGCGCCATCTTCCCAAACTTTAGCCAAAACGAAAGTACAAGACCTTACATTCAAACAACATGTACCACAGTGGTCATGTATTCCGGCCCCAAGAAATACAGCAATTTCATAGCAAAATACAGCTGGATGGCTCTATATAAGTGATAACCTCTCACTCCAAAGAAATGCCAGTGATAGTCTTGCTTTAGTCAATTCTTAACCTTCGTTCCTATAATCTCCCATAATCATCTCTCTCCAATCCCTTAAAGAGGTTACATGCCTTACAGGTTCTCTCCTGTTTTAGAACAACAGGCCGAAGTTACTTATTTAAGTCTGATTATTCTATGTATATAAATAAGTATTAAATACCCGCAGTAACACAATCCTTACAAGAAACAAGTAAAAACTTACAAAAGGTATTGGCATAGATACATCTTGTAGTCCTCGGACAGACTCCACCATTTCTGATACCATTTCAGAAGCAATTACTAACTTCTGATCAAGATTTTCACTATAGAAACAGACAAAAGGAAAGCACGTGATGACATCGGGTAAAACACGCAGTATGGCATTAAATAGTTGTAGAGGAATCGCTGATGATAATGGTTCAACACAGGAATTATATACAGCCAAATGGATTGAGTGAGCTATTTATTTTTAGTAAAATTCTAACAGAAATTGCACATAAACAAGACTACAAGTAGTTAGAAATTTTGCTTTAACAAATTATTGGGCGTTCACTGTCTACGGAAATCTCCTGGACATCAATTAATTACTACCTCCTACAAATAAAGAAATTTTCGAGAACGTCTACCCTTAATAAAAATCTCAATCAAAGACCCCTGATGAGCAGTGGGCCCGACATTGAAACTACCCTAAATAAACAGAAAAACCACCAAACAGGCTAACTAATAAATAAAGGGCAGCTGGGGCGTCCAATGGGGACCCTCAATTTGTGCTACCGGGCAGAGAAGCAAGCCATGAAGTAGGCTCAACTGCCCAGTAGGACCGCCTCTCGCGGATTATGGAAAGCATCTGTCATCAATGAGAACAGATACCACATGCATTGCTTGCCAAAAAGCCCAGAAGCTCCGGTATAAACTCATAAACACACATAATAGATATTTTTCACTTGCCTGCTTTATGCGGTATGTTACCAATTAATATAAAGGGCGACATTATAAGGAAACATAGACACCATTGTCTATTCTTATTTATAAATTAAATAAGTAAAGCCTTTATCCTGATCGTGAGTTCTAACTAAAATTAACGGAAATGGCTCCATTATTCAAAACAACCCTATTCCACAAATACAAACAATTTTACACCAGTTTTTAAATACGTAACTTAACTCAAAATGGAAATTTTTCAGCAACTAAAGCGCGGATGGTTTTGTCCGAGTTAAGCACCTTGAACACTTTGATTGTGGACTTCATAGTGCGTAGTGCGTAAAACGCGCGTGTCCACTGAAGATATACAACGTCAATCCAGAAAATAGTGGACCCCTCGACCAGCAAAATAAACATATGTTCCAAGCTACTTCATCGTCACAACGCACCTTATTTCATGTTCAAAATCAACATCATTGTACAAACAATAAGCAAAAAGTAAAATACCTTGAGTACCGTTTTCATCATGAAAATTAAGCAACTCGAAATCTGATCAAAAACTTACATTGCTTACAAAAAACCCATCTACCACAACTATTTTCGCTTTTATACTCTACTTGCCATTCAGGGTATAGTCAGTTTAACCAATAAACATTTCAATACTTCGAGCATATACGTACAGAGGAAAATACAACATTTATTAATGACAGCCGAGGTTCCAACAAGGATGGAGATAAAAAATATCATTACAGGGTGTCTCATATCTTGCAGTGACCATCACTGTAAGAAATATTTCAGATAACCATCTTTCGATATGATACGTTTACATATAACCTCTCGTCCGCCACATCTCGTCAGACTACGCGAATTTTATCTCATTCGTACCTAAAATCTTGGTTCCTTTGATTTTGCCTATCACGAAGAAAACATATTTAAAGCAGGCAAGCCGAGTGATAAGTTGCGTAATTATGTGATCAGAAGCAATCAGCTGAACTTTACATTCTTCTGTTCGCCGTACATTCGTGTAACCATACAACATAATTTCAATGGTAACGATGAGAGTGATTACACACAGAACACAACTTGACTTCAAACAGAAAACGAGATTTCACTGGATTCGTTTTAAATCATGCAGATTTTGACAAATTTTGTTCTTAAGCTTATTTTCAAGACGTACAGAGTACATACTGGGTATCTTACTAACACAATACGCCCTTTGCCCGAAGGTCTATTGATTTCAAAAATATCTACCATGAAAACTAAGTTAAAACATCTACAACTTAATAAATATATACCTCGTGGTTTGCATAACTGGGTCTTTCCTCCTCGTTAATGTCCAAACATTACAGGTCCTGATTGAAGCAAGAAACGGGAACAAAACGGCATAATAAAACGGATCATGAACTCGTGGTTTTGATATATAAGCTTAACCAGTTCATTTTTTCACTTTGCACATTCTTTGATAAACAGCTATGCATGATACAATTATGACAAAGCTAATAAATAAGCAAGCAAACAAGCAGAAAAATAATTGGGAAGGCATGGAGACTCCGCGATTCCTTTTTCCACCAAGAAAGTGTCCAGTCTGTCTACACTCTTGCTGAAATATGTGCAAATGTTCGCTCTACAGTATTGTTTCACGATTTCCTATGCAAATGTAGTATGAAATTTTAATGTAGTCATGACTGTGCAAAAATGATTAAATGTTCTATAAGTCAATAACACCTACTAGAACCATTAACATCTGCAGGCAACACTGATTTTCTCATCGGCTTCTGGAGTTCGTTTATTGATAAACAATCAAGTGTGCGGTAGTCAACCGGGGCAAATTTGGAAAACAATGTTAAGTAAAAGCTGAACTACCCAATTGCATTTGTACAAGGTGCCGGTTCGGTCTTCCTAGACTTTAACTACTGAGGCTTTACATTAATACAGACACAATACCAAGCACGTTGAGTAAAACTGTTTAATACCAGCATTGTATATTCGGTTTACTGTTTGCATACCGAAGGATCGGGTACATTAATTAACGGATGTTCTTGACCTTATCCACTGAAAAGCTGCGCTTGCAAGTTGTAGTATGCAGAGGAGACAATTAGTTAACGGTTACTTTTGAATTAACGCTCTGGACTTCACCGGGTTTTTTGGAGTTAAGTAGGCGATTAGCCAGGCAAGAGCTTCTAGTGTCGTGTATGCATACTTGAGGAAAGAACAGTCCGGCGGGAGGGGGGGGGGGGGGGGGTTCCTTAAATGGGTAATCAACATACCTAGACGGATGAAGTGGGCGCACGAGTGCATTATCAGTGCCATCTGGTGCGTATATAAAGTTGGCAGGGGCGTATCACAAACACGCGTCTCAAATAAGCTATTTTCCATCAAACAATTCACCATGTACTAATCTCCAGGTAGAAAGATTTAGAATTTCTTACTTCCTATTGCACATTTACTGCCCCGAATAATTTTATCTCTCTATCACGCCCTGCCAATTATGACAATTAAGAAAACAAATATCAGCCCTTGCCACCTCAATTTCAGTATTGGTAGCCTTAAACTACAACAGGATTTCCCTATAAATTACGATTATTCGGAGGGCCTGAAACGCCTTTCCCTGAAGGACCTGTCAAGAGTAAATTTAAAAGAGAAACTTTGGGAGAACAACGAACTCAAACAACTTATATCAAATGCAGTGCACAAGGCTCTGATTATGCAATGAACTCCGGGGTCCTTGCTTTCGAAGAAACGTGCTCTGCCACTTAGCTATGAAGTTAAGGACCCCAGTAATGAAACGCTCCAAACCAATACCAAAAAACTTGTCCCTCGATCTCCATTAGAGGGATGTCCCCGAGGACTTTCTGTGCATCAATGAACAGGCAGATTTTATCATGTATGTTTGTTATCTAGTGCGATGGGTTAGTCAGACAGTTAGTTCATTACTGAGTTAATTTGGCTCATTAGTTAGTTATTAAATTACCAAATATGTTAGTCATTTAGTTGCTCGCTTAGTCAATTAGTTAGTTAAGTATGTTAAGACTGACTTAGTCAATTCGTTAGTAGGTTACTTACTTAGTCAATTAGTTAGTTTCGTTCGTTAGTAGTAAATTAGTTACTTAACTAGAAATCGTATCCTATACGGGCCACGTAACCCGAACCGAAATAGGGCAGTGAGCAATTACTTGGAGAAGGCAGAAAATTTCTATTATATACAATACAATTTCATGAAGGGAAAAGCAATATATAAATAAGCATATACAATTCAGTCAAGATTTGTTATTATATAAGGGAAAACAAGAAGGAAATATATATGTAGTATTTAGTAGCAAGAGTCTTCTATACTACAGTGTTCATGCGAAATAAAGCAACTGCTCTTCGTCAGGTCAATGTTCATGTGTCTATATGTCTCGGTTGTAGAGAGGTATACGAATAGGACCTAACCTTTCCTATCAGATTGCAGCCGCAGTACTGGGTGAATATATGTCAAATGAGAGTTACTATTACTTAGGTTTCGCAACATATATTATAAGTAAAGCTACATCACCTCTTGTGACGATAACCATAATATCTGAAATCGTGTAACAAAAAAATCCACAACAACTTAAAACGTAGGAGGTTTCTTGTGAGAACATTTAGGATGACCTGGAGTCGAGACAATGTCCTTAAAGCAGTCTCTATTGAAGAGCTGATCCTTAAAACAAGCTGAGGTAAATAAAAGCATACTGAAATGAACAGGTATATAATAATGCCATAACGCTCCTTGAGTAAGAGCTGCGAAATCTTATTGGACATTACCACAACTCAATATATTTCTTTTAACAACTGGATTCAGTAACTTCGCAACCAACAACTTACTCGAAATGACAAAACGATATAACTGGTCATTCAATGTACACAACTAATAATGTTTTTACAGTGTTTAATGAAAATTTTATATTTATTTACTTGGTGACAATCCAACATCAGAGATAATATCTGAAGTCTCAAAATATTGATAGTTTCAACATACTTCGTGGTATGCGTTACCAAGCAAATTAAAATTACAGTGAAATTCGTCAACTTGCTTCTGAGTTATAACATACGTTCTCAAAGGTGTTTTGGAAGTGATACAAGGCTCAGAAGCTAGTATCAACTTACAAACTTACGAGACCATTCCTATTCTAAGGTGCCGAACACACGGGGGTGATTTGAACTACCAGATGGTGACCATAAAGCCATTGGATACGTTATAGCATCTGGCAGGACAACTTATTAAAAAATGTATAGTCACCTGATGAGAAAGCATACTACATATTATACTAGCAAAGACCGAAAAGAGGAAGACTGCTAAAAGAGAAGAGGAAGGCGTTTTGTTCCTTAGGGGGAAGGCTGTAACCGATACCTAACTTGTTATTTCGTTCTAATCCAAAAGGCTTTCTACTTACCATGTGTCTGTATCTGCTACAATGCAAGAAGCATCTCCTACTGGTTCATCCAAAACTGGATGCTAGGGAGGAAAAGGAAACAAATGTAATAAGCTCTCTCAAATATATACAGTCTTTACATTTTACGTTTACTTACGATGTACCTTAATACGTCAAACTAAGCCGCGTACTTTAATAGGCCGCACCTTCAAAAATGCGGCCTGATAAAACCGCGGCTTAATTAATGGCGCGGCTTATTAAACCGCGGCTTAAAATATTCCAAGGAAAGCAAGGAGCGGAGAGGAACTGTCATTGGACCCATTTGCATAGATTTTGAAAGTGGCATTGATGAGAAAATAGAAGAAGTAGTTTTGAAAAGCATTATATTCAAACTGTCCGTTGACTCCTGCGGCCTAATTAAAAACTCGCTAAAATGCTACTTTTTGTCGAGTGCGGCTCAATTAAAGTGCGGCTTAATTTAATGCGGCTTGATTACATAGGCGCCTTAATATGAAGTAATAAGGTAATCCACTGTTCCCTCCAATTTCACAGATTTTACCGTACTCCGTTCTTAATGGAACAAAGTGGCAGCGAAGACACCTCCTAAGCAGTTCCGTGTCTATCCTTTCGCGGTTACGGCTGCTGCAAAGCTGTAGCTGGCCCAAATCCGTTACTGTTACCAAATAAAGTACTTTTGCAATAGAGACGAATGAGCATTCATTATCTACTCTTTCTATTTGAATCTGTGTTTCTGCTTCCGGGTATGAGAATTAAATTCCGAGGCACATCCTGTTTAGCGTGACATAAGATCAACGAACGATCTTGGAAATGTTTTTGATTCTTTAGTGTCAGCTTGATACGTTTTTATTTTGATTCAGCCCCTCCGTCCATAAATATTAAAACCTAATTGATCAATCAAACGATAACTATACAATATGTTGATCAGTAACCACTCAATTTGTCGATCAATCAATTAATCAATCAGCGTCGTTCGTTGGAATCTAGTCCAGTTTGTCCCTTTCAGTCAACTTAACCTTTGATTGTTATCTAAAGCTTGGAATTCATGAGCAACTTTTCCTGACAACTTAGTTAGCTAACTTGAGGACAACTTGAAATTTTGGGCAAAATTGTTCGTGTGTACTACCCGACAACTAGTTGAAGTTGATTTTAAGTTGTCCTCAAGTTGGCCAGGAAAAATTGGTCAGCTGGCGAGGCTGAGCTGATTTGGCCTCGATCTCGGAGATTTCAAGTTGTTCCAAGTTGTTGGGAAAATCGGTTCTGAACAGACTTCGCGAACAATTTTGGGGAAACCTCGGGCAAAAGATGGAAGATGGCATCTTGTAGCTGCGGAGCCTAAATGGCTGCTTTCTTTAGTTTGGCAGTCTTCTGCCTTCTAGAGAACGGGGATGGTACAAACTGGGAAGAAGAAACTAGGAAACGTCTTGGCGGATACGTCCATGTGAATTTTATCACTGCTTTCAGCCAACAGGGCTCATTACGACTAACTTGGCCATACCGATGACTTGGGCTCTACGTACGTGTGTTGCCATGTACCAGTTGTTTAGTTAGTGATGGTACAATCCGCTGCTTTTGGTTTTTACTAATTTTTTTTGTAGTAGCCTATTCATATGACATGTGACTATGCACCTGCACCAGGAAACAGGTTTAAAGTAATGCAGTAGGCCTTACTTACCGTTATAGACCGCCACTAAGATAGTTTCAATGTCTGAAGGGCAGCCTTTGAAACACTGGGCTTATCAATTATTCGCACAGACGTTATTTAGAGCAGAACGTTGTCTACTTGTGTTTTAAATGTCTATTTGACAAAGCTGCTGCAACATTGCAAAGAGAAGTGCTGTTATGAACAATAGCCACAAAGTAAAGAGATTTGCAAGTTAAATGCCTAGTCTGTATACTTGCTCACAATGCTAATGACTCATTTTATTCGGGCATAATCAAAAAGTATCATTTCTTTGTCACGAATATGTTTATCTTCAAAGTTTCACACTAGCCCCCTGATAAGTAGTGGGGCGTCCGAGGTTTGTTGCAATGGAATATGTTAACTCGTAGATATTTCAATTGCCCATTGGCATTTTCTTCATGCATTGCCCCTGGCGATGCGATTCTGAAATCATGCCTACCATTTTAAAACCTGACGCAGGATTGGAAAACGCCGGTAAAAGTTGCTTGCGGGAAAGAGTTCTTTTCTAAATATGGTAAATTGTCGACAACTTTCAGGCCAACTTTGGATCGATTTGGTGATTCCTTGCCAACAACTTTGTGGGGGTCACACACGGGCAACTTTGCCAACAACCGAGTTAGGCAACTAAGTTGCCCTCAAAGTTGTACTGAAAGTTGCTCATGAGTTCCAGGCTAAAGCACCGGGCATCTATGGCTCTTCAGCAAATGAGTGGTCATCCAACACCATAAATGAAACGATTTAAAGATTGTTGTTAATTGACAATCATGAAACCTTTCGTAAAATACGCATATTATCTTCAACTTACCTTAACGGAGAATTGTAGATCTTTCACCATTTTTTCATGGTCGCACGACTCGACCCCTTGCAACACAAAGTCAGAGATCTGGTTTTCACAGTACCTGCGCAATGACATACAATGAAATATATCAGTACCGATGAAAGGATGAATAAAACTGCATCTTTGCCACACCTTTGAAATTTAAGGTTGACAAAAAAGCACAAATCACGTCGCAACATTGTATTTGTCCAAACGTCCTTGTTCTTTAGAGCATCAGTTGGGAGCATTGCCTTTGTATTTCATATCCCACTTTTCTACATTGGTACTCGTATTTCGATTAAGGAATTCCTTGTTCCGGTTTTGGTACAAACTCTCCGCGCTACGAGATATGCCACTCTTGTTTAACTACCTCCTTATCATAGCCTCTTTTGCCTTTTTTAGAGGTACACCAGCCACGACCTAAATATTACCCGTTTATTAATTTCAAGGAATTTTCCCAATACTCAAAATGTAAATGATATCTTAAAACACTTGAATAACTTCCCATGCAACATTTGACCCTCAACAGTTGCTTATTAGTCAATTAGTACGGTTTTTGTCCTCATGTGCGTCATCCTTATTTAAAACTTTTACGAAATCGAGACTGGAGTTCAGACTCCGCCGTTTATTCGGCACTCCAGAGTACTTGACAAGTGACAGTAGCTGCTACCAAATCTTTCACCTTTACAATAGTCTCGAGATTACTATAATGGAAGTGCAGTAATGCTGAAGGACACGGTTGTCTTCGGTGAAGAACCTCTCCACGTTCGGACAGTTAAATTCACTTCCTGGACCATAGCAAATCCCCGAAGTATGGCTCGGTACCTCTGACTCACAAACCGCTATTCGTTGCCGTTGGTGTCCAGCTGTTCAATAGTGTCTATTTACGGTATCTTAGTATTATCTAAGAACTGGCCAATGATTTAAGAACGGCAATTAAAAGTAAGTAGTAATGGTATTAATCACAGTACGAAAACTTAAACATTTTCTACAGAAGAAACAAATAATAATTCTTGTCTGAATCCACGGAAAAACTCAGTAGTAAACGAAGAAGTACACGTTTTGACTTACCCAGCTATCAGAGATCTACCGAAGTTGAACGGTTCGTTTTTCACCTCCTGGTTCCTTTAAATAGTAAATAAGATAAATTTTTTTAATTACTTAACCTTTGCCCAATAGTGGAGTAAACAACGGGAACAGCACGGAGGCTCACATAAAATCAATTAATTTAATGTGCGTAGAATATGCAATTTTGACAAAATAAACGGAAGGCTTCAATTGAAACAAAAGGTACAAAAATGACGTCTCTACGTGGCAGTACAGACTGTATTTGGTACTTTTAAAGTTCTACTATTAAATCTGTAAGTGTAGAATACCTTAAATGTACTAGAGCATCTAGAGCTTTATGTCCCCGCATCCCCACCACTTAAAGATTTGTGGTGGTTAAACCACTGCTCGCAATTCAACAGATATCGTTGACATTCTCCCCATTATAAAGGCTTTACCAATGAGTATTTTTTGGACGACTGAACACTTGCAAACTCCTGACAAAATACACTAAATCTCGCCATACAAAGAGGCTGTGTGGCTATTAAATAAACCAATTTGTTGCTACAATTTTGACGAAGAGGCTCGTAGCACCTACTGACCTGGTTCCACGCCATGAAAATGCCGATAAGTTGACGACAGTAGAGAGAAAATGGAACCAAATAAAAAAGAACTGGTATTTTGTGACATTCTATTTCTAACAGAAAACGCAATCCATCCCTGGGCTCGTTCACTGGACGAGCGAAAGGGTTGTCCTCTATAGAAACAGCCTCGAAAATGGCAAGGTAAAGGGGTCGGTATGGCGCCTTAACCAGAGTCACGTAAGCAAGTATTTGCTGTGTCCAAGCCTTAACTTCTTACATCTTGAAAAAAATAAATTTCGGAAGCAACTTACCTGTTACTTGACTTTCTTTCCCGCGACCTGAAAAAGAGAAGTGTATCAAAATCATTGTAAAGGCACCATGGGTGGTACGTGGGGGCGGGGGGGGGGGCCTGGAAACTGTACCTTTTTAAACGCTCAGGCCTGTACCTATGTCTGTATCAGCTTAAATGAGCTACTTAAGAGATGCTAGTGTAGTTATAAACCAGTAATTAAAATACCAGGCGTTATACGCACCCCAAACAACCAATTTACAGAATCCCGCTCCCCTTACATACCAGTAAACTGGAATGACGCTTGTATCCTCCCGCGTCGCTTTACTCTGCCCAAGACATCACAGTATTAAAGATAGGAGAACTCCCAAAAGCCAAATGTACTACAGACTCCCCAAAGCCTTGTTACACCTGTGCAGGAGGACCTACAAATGTCACTGAATGTGCTAGCTAACATTCACTTGCGAGAACAAACTTTGAAAAGACATGTAAGCGCAATTTCGCAAAAACTCTTGCAATCCCCCTCGCCCGGTTATTATATTAATAGCGGGTTTTACCCCAACATCTGAACCACCCAGCAAGGAAAATGTCAATATAACTACTCATCCACCAGTTACGACTTCGCTATTATAACTGGGGATAAAGGAGTGGTGAGGCGGGACGTCTCTCGTATAACTTGAGTAAACCAACAAATGAAAACCAATCATCCCTTGCAGAGAGTCGGTAGGGCCGGGGGAGAATGCCCCCTTTGTTCTAATGGCAAGATGTTCATATTTATCAAAACTTAATACAGTACAAAGTACAAAATATCCTCTCAGAAAGGTTGATGGTTATCTTACACTTTCTGAAAAGCTTTGTACATAAACAGGGGGTTATGAATTGAGTTTTAAATGACGTAGAGCAAAACTCAGTGAAATTCCATCCCCAATCGTCCCCTATCCTATCTACCGACAACTCTTCTGACCATCTTACCTTAACAGAGGTAACTCCATCAAATCCATGTCGAACATATCTTCGTCGGTACTGCTATCCACCGATAACTGATTGCTTAACTCTCTTGGAGGTTGCAGGTCTGTATGATCGTGGTTGATGATTAGGTCCTCATTGGCAATACTACAATAATCTGAATCTAAGTCCGGTGAATGAACGTCTTTGTATAAATCTGAACACGAAATACAAGAACTAGTCCGCGAAATACAAAGAGAATTATCAGTTTCATTGGCATTTCCATGATCAAACTCTCCCCCGCTGTCCCTTTTTTCCATATCCAGTATGGGTAACAGTCCGTTCACTTTCGTTTTATCTGAAAATGCGCCTTTATAAAACCGCTGCATACATTTACAGTTCGCTCGAGTAGAGCCTCGTTTTAATGTTTTTTCCTCTGTTGGCTCTGCAACAGATCCATTAATGTCCGCATGAAGATTATTCCCTGTACAACAATAACATTTAAATAGTCCATTTTCGTAAATATCTTTATTAACTTGACGTACATGGCTAATTGCAACGCTAAGATCATTTGAATCCAAAAATACTGCTTTCTCTTTGCAAAAATTTTGAATATTTTGGAGATTTTTCCTACCAATATAATCCATGTTTTGTAAGACATCACAAATACATTCACAATTATGTACATTGGCTCCATTTTTCGGTGTGCCATCTATTAACTCCTTGACATTACTTTCACTTTCCTCGATTATCTTTTCTGTTTTGTCGTTTAATTGTTCACTCCCTCTTTTATCAGTAATTCGTTTTTCAGTCCAACTTTTCACACTACAGATCGACGGTGTCTTACTGAACATGCTACTCTGGTCTGTGTTCGATGCTGAACAGTCGAAGTTCTTCTCAGCTTTCAGTACGTGCTCAGTAACATCACTGCACCTGATGAAATATGACAGTATATATAGTAATTGGCAAACAAGGCCGCGGTGTTTCCCAGTAATGACAGTCTTCGATATCTTCAAAGGGAATCCAATGGTACCATACAAGTCCCTAAAACATAACAGTAAGTATGTTAGAGAGCGATGATGAGGGGTAAATCAAAAAGCAGGCTATTCATTCTTAAACCTGTTCTGGTCGGGCTTTTTTCCCACTACTATTCTACTGGGAGGGGGAGGGGATGGGGGTGGAAGAAATATGTTACTACATAGCCGTACGGTCTTAAGTATCGAATAGTAGCATGCTACTCTTTAGTACTTAAATAGTTTCAAACACAGCAATTATGGGCATAAGATTTTACGTGCGTGCCAGCTAATCGCTGATCATAACGTTACGTTTCTGCTGGATAGTCGTGTCATTTTCAAGTTTGCCCTCGAACTCACCTGTTATGAAATGTATGTATTACACAAAATTTTATTAATGTTTTCAGTACTAATTGAATACAGTTGAAAAGAGCCCTTTGCTTTTGGGTTCTTAAAGTATCATGCTAATATTTTTCAGACGCATGGCCACAGCGAGAGGTACCTTTTTCTCACTATGAAAATTCCAACATCTCGTGATTGACGTATTAAGGGCAAAATGTCAGAAAACGTCAACTTCACAAAATGTTAAATGCTTGAAAGACATCAAAACTTTGGTAGGTGGGACTGCAAAGTCCAACTGCAAAGTTTACGTTGGTCTAATATGACGACGGGAAGGTCTGCACGTCAGAGGGGCTTGAGGCGGGTACGTCTCGTTATCGGTCACATGACTAAACTTTGGGGCCATTCGCTGTTAACGCTCATGCATTATCTCTGACAAATCCAAGTTCCATAAAAGAAGATATTTAGGGGGTGAAATCTACCAATAGCAACGTCGAAAATGATATACAACTTTCCCTTCAGGTAGCATAAGAATAAATCCTAAATACTGGTTACAATGATGTTCATGGAGCTAAACAGTTGGGAGGTATAAAAATAAAGAATGACCGCAGTGCACGTTTTTACAAAAGAAGGCGCGTTCCCGGTGAGGGGTCCTGTCACACCAAACACATAATCGTCCAACCATTGCTTGGAAAATGCGACGCTGGCCACAACGCTGAACAAGAGACCAAATCTTAACAGATTCCATTGACTTAACATCAGTAGAAATTGATTGTTAACAATTCCAACTTATCAATAAATTAAATAACGAGGTATTTAGCACAGATTTGATACTTACCCTAGTTGTGCCCACAGCGGGTTGTATGGGTGGCATTTAGCTAGAATGTCAACCTTTGAAGGGAAAGGTCAAATATGCATTTACAAGGAATTATACGGTAGTGAATGTAAAACAGTGCACATGTATCACACAATGGCTCAATTGCGAACAAGATGCAATCCTCAGATATGATCGCACTGAGAAGTTGCGAGTAGTGTAGTAATCTTCATGAGATGTGATACAAACGAAGAGGTGCTGATATAATTCAAAGTCAATTTATAATTTCTTTTTTCAGGTGTTGGAATTACTTTCTGCATTAGCATGACAGCTGTATAAATACTAAAACATTCATATACTTCTTTCTCAGCGTGTGGGCAGTTAGTGGTTCCACAATAGCTTACTTGTTTTATATCATCTTCCGAAAAAAGATTACTCAAACTCATACACGTTGTATCATATTTGTTTGACTTGATAAATATCACAATGCTGTGTTGAAATAAAAGCCCACAAATCGAGGTGAGCATGATGCATAGGAGTATTACCCTCTCGCATTGATCTGTTATATATAAAAAAGACCGTATGTGTTAACAAAAATTCTTGCCCCTTCAACTCTCGCGCATCCCAAGTGCACAAATTTCTTACCTTTAATTATCCAATTATCCCCAATTATGCACAAAATTCCTAATTCCCCTTTACTCAGGTTTGCGAGAATGAAAGTGGGACAAAAAAATCAAGGAAATAACGTAACACGAAATTGTTCCTTTAACCTGAGGTCTCAAATGCCTGAAGACAAACAAAATAAGTTCTACAAATAAGATCTTTAAAGATAAATTTACCGTTTTTGAGCTGTGTTTGTCTAGGTATGATCTAATTGGCAACGATCCACTGGGTGTAACAGTAGGTACCCAAGCCAAATGATGAGTTAACACAGCTGTCAAGACGGACGACAGAAAGCTGGGGGGATAAAGACGAAGTAAATCATAAACATGCAGCACATTGTGTAACAAATCGAACATTGTAAAACATCCTGAGTTTGCCGCTAATTTTCATATCATTCGTAATATAAAAGTGAGTAAAAGCTTTTACACGAACCGTGTCATGTAATGTTGCCTTTGCTCGTCTAAAGTTATTATTTTATAAAATTGTAACTATTATCATAGTAGTACGCTTTTCAACCAGCAATCTTTGTAGTACTTAACTGTCCTACTATAGTCTACAGCAGAAGTTACCCTTCGAATTCGTTGCAAAATAACTGTCACACCTATCATAGCAATACTGCCACTTCATGTAAGTTAAAAGTTTATAAGCTGCCTCTGCAAAAGGTTTCCAAACATTTTCAGTGAAGAGAACTTCTTACAAAATAACTAAACACTGGTGTTGATCTGTTCACGAATTCCTTGCCACATTCTGATTTGCACTCACGCTCTCACATTCTCACGAGAACAAAGGAGTTGTTTTCACCTTAAAATTATCAGTCGTTGACTCGAACCCCTTCAAAACTTAAGAAAAATAGCAATACTGAAATACGTGTCATTCGATAAAGACGATATTCGCAGATCCCTGTTCATAGTAAAAATCTCACAATTAAAGGAAGAAGATGTAAAAGTTCTATGATAATTTAGTCACGCCAAGTATTTCACGACAAGAGATATGTATCTTCCGTGACCATCCGTGAAATTTAAGTGTCAAATTAAAAAAGAACTCTTTATAGATACTTATTTTGCATTTGTATTACCCATTTACCAATTATAAGTCCATTGCATACAATAGCAAAATCGAAAATAACCATTCTAAGTATTAACAAGAAAATTAGTACGGCTCTCTTACTAATTTGTTTCCTTTGTTTCGCAGACATCAGCGACTTTCATGAAACATGACACGAATTTATTGACTACTTCCGACTGCCGATTCTCTGATGCCATTGCATTGAGCCAAACGGGCTCCTGATTGAAAGAGGAATAACATGTATTTGGATACGTACGGCTACTTAGATAACTATAAGCCGTCATCGTCAGCATACGTTGTGAGTTAATGAGTGAGTGACTGAGTGACTGAGTGACTGAGTGACTGAGTGACTGAGTGAGTGACTGAGTGAGTGAGTGTGTGCGTGAGTGAGTGAGTGCATTAGTGAGTTGATTAGTAAGTGAGTAGGTGAGTGAGTGGGTGGTTGAGTAACTGAAGGAAATATAAAAGCGACAGGAAGGAAAAAGGGAAAAATAAAAGGAGAGAAGGTGTGGAGGAGGGAGAAAGGGCGGAACGACGGAGAAAGGACAGATGGAAGCAACGAAGGAAGGAGAAACGAAGAAAGGAGGAACTGAGGAAGGAGGAAGAAGGGAGAGGGTAGGAAGAACGGAAGGGGTAGAAAGAAAGGAATAAGAGGGAAGGAGAAGGAAGGAAAGAAGGAGGAGAGAAGAAAGGAGAGAAGGAAGAAGAGAAGGAAGGAAGAAGAGAAGGAAGGGAGAAGGAAGGGGAGAAGAAAGGAGAGAAGAAAGGAGAGGAAGGAGAGAAGGAAGGAGAGAAGGAAGGAGAGAAGGAAGGAGAGAAGGAAGGAGAGAAGGAAGGAGAGAAGGAA
>JAAAKM020000212.1:0-23260 GCA_010016025.2 Alatinidae sp. Z8VKAUB7J3 | reverse complement strand
ATATTCCTTTGTAGAGCCCTAATATTACCCATCGGTACCTTTAACGTGTGCATAAATCAGCACAAACGAGAATACTCTTGTTGCTAAGTATGGATTCAGTACAGCTGTGTCTTCATCTTAATTCCGGGAAACAACATCGATGTAATCATTGGTAATCCTGCAAAGTTCTGCTAATCTGGACAAACAATCAATGTTGAGTAGAGTGTTCTAACCCAGAGGCCAAGATACTCAAAGTGGTTACCATATGTAAATATGAGGGATCATTACCTGGTCTTTGCTGACAACCTTTAAACATCAAACGTCAGATCACATTGAACAACTTCAAAGCTATACCTAATCCTAGTTCGAGTGCATTTTATCCTGTTATGTCATTTCCTTTATGAAATGCCCCGCTTAAGATTTAGATTCGATACCGGCGTAACTGGTACGGTTCACTATGGAGAGATACAACTTCCGCATACAAAACAGGCTTTTGGGGTTCAGAGGATTTAAAAGGAACTTTCTGCAGTAAATCTAATCTCACGTTCTAATACCACGAGTGCAAAAACTTGATTACGTTTATTGGCCAGGGGTACCTGTCTGTCTGTAACGAAGTGGGTCACATTGTACTTGAAACGTTTGAAGGCCCTGCCCTGTAGAGAGAGCTAAATTCATGGATTTGACAGCGCCGAAAGGTTAAGATGACCTAGTATCAATTGGCTAGACTGCTACTGGTGCATTGTATAAACAATACTGTTAATAGATTCACGGGGTCACAATATATCCAAAGTAGTCTAGTCTGCTAGTCTGCCTTTCTGTTAACATCTACATAAAACAAACCCAACTTAACTGCCTCCAACTTTCAAAAAGTACCATTTTAAAGTCTAATCCGACAACTGACATCTTAACCCACATGAGCAGCACTTGTGCCCTGCGATGATTAACACTTGACCTCATTTACTATATGTGACATGTTTTGTGGAGTTACAATGGACAGAAAAACCAACGTAACACATTAGATTTTAAACTAGATTCATCTCGTATAATATCCTTAACCAATCTTTAGTACAAGTACAAACGACTTGCCTTTAATTTTATGAGATGTGGTATACATTTCATAGCAAAAGCTATCCTTCTAAATCATGCTACGGATAGTTGCCAACAAACAAAATAAAATTGGTCTTGCTTCCTAAACAATGTAAATATAAAAAAGTAATACAAAAATCTCAGAACTAAAAGCTAATAATGGAAGGAATGCAGGAAGTTACTTCAAACGGGAAATGGAAAAAGACAACTTTCCATTGCGCATTCATTCTTACCTTAATAAGTGAGTATGTATATGATCAACCACAATTGGAATCAGCAAGATTTTAAATAGTAAGGCTGGCAAATAGTGATGAACAAACAATGTTCTTTCCATTGGGAAGAAGGGTAGGTAATGCAACAGATATCCACCAACCAAAAGAATGACAGTAAATGAAAACAAATGCCACTGCCCTGCAAAGAAAAAATGTAGAAATTCGTAAGTTTAATGAGCGAAACAAAGCCAGTCATGTCTACAACAAAGAATATCCTGATTATACAAAAACTATATATACTAAACGAAAAGTACGGGACCTTTACAAATCTAGCTTAGTGTCCCAGATGCAGTTGCAGAGGAGGAGGGAAAAAGAAATATTGGAACGAAATTGCAAAGGCAATCACGATTCAGAAACAAAAAAGGGTAACCTACTTGTATGCTGGAAGCTTTCCATTCGTAAGGAAAATGTTTGTAACAGAATAAACCGATGGGTTTTCGTTGCCATGGTATAAGTTTAATACGATATTAGTATACATTGTTAAAAGCCCTGGTATACACAGTCCTCAGATAACGCTCGTATAAGCAATTCACATCTAGCATATCTTTCAATGAAAAGCCCCTTCCCTTGTTTAACTTTTCAGACATTAAATTGGTGTTATAAATATCCCACTTCATCATAAAGTAAGGTCAATGCTTTTGAAATGACGTGTAACAGAAAGAGATTACAAATATACACAGCACACCAAACTAACGACAGCGTTAAAGAATAAATCCTACAAAGAAATGGAAACCATATAACTTTGCTCTCTGTCATCAAACAAAGAAAGCTAAGATGATTTGGGCAAGTCACTCGTCATACTAATAAATTGAGTCTCAGCCGTACAACATTACTTGGAAGAGGACTGTGGAAATGAGGAAGAGGGACACCTCGAAAAATTGGATATCAAATATGTCAGACTGGAAGACCTGACAATGTTGTTATTCAACAAAAATGGCAGAGGATCGGCGAAATGCGAAGAACTGGTGAAAAACAAGATAGTGCACTAACGTCCACTTGGGTCTGGATTATGATAATCATTATTACAAAGAGAAAACAAGATGAAAAGAAAACAAATGCAAAAATAAATTGTTTCCTATCTTAATTAACACACTGCATATTTACAGATTTGCAAAAACATCTAAACATAAAACTACGTTGCTTCATCTACGTCAGAAGGACTATTATCATTTGAATGATGTCATCATATCTTCTATGTCTTGTAGTGAATGATGGCAAAGTTGAATGTAAGTATACTTCATTTGTTATCATTGTGGTTGCCATTCAAGACAGGCTACACCCATTGTGCTAGGCAGTGCATTGTTTTCCAGCATCTTCGTACGCATTATCACCTCGGAGAACGTGGGTTCGTGAAGTGTGCATAGTATTACACAAAATTGAAAATCCCTTTTCAACAACTTCTTTTAACAGTTCACTACACGCCAGGCCGGTGCCACCACCATTTGTGCAGTTACTTTTTCTATAGACCAGTATTTATTCACTATTTTCTCTTTCCCTTTTTCATATTCCTACTGAAACCATGCATCCGGAAACTCATTCATAAGCTTGAAATATGTAGGACCACTTTACGGGCCATTATTAAAATAAAGCGGAGTATTAAAGCCCGGTCGACGCTGTCATTCTCACTCTTCAAATTCCGATGGATTTGTTTGTAGCGACTTAGTCCACTACGTCATCTCAGCTCTTTCATCTACATTCATCTACATTCATCCACACATTCAAAATGTTTAACTCATTACGTGAGACTAACGTGACAGGCATGTTCACATAAAGGCAGGAATATCATAACATCTTATGCAAACCTTCAATATACGTTTAGAACAGCATTCTTTAATATTCTTTAGATCAGAGTTAGTGTTGTAATGGAATTTTAATCCCACCTCATCGTGTCTATATTTACGTTGGCTCACTTGGTGGCTACCCATTAATTACAGTTATCATCTCAGACACATCCCACTTCGCAACGACAGTGCAAGTGTGTTTGGCACCTTAATTCTTACAATTATTGTACGACCACCACAGCTATGAGGCTTATATGGGAAGACAATTTCAACCTACTCATTGTTATTTAAGAATCATTAAATACGTAATTCATGATGTGATCAATGCATGTTCCCTCACACGGTTGGGTTAAACGTTTTTCCAACCACTGAGAGAAAGATGATGTTTCAACAAGACTACCTCAAGCGGGGTGATATTCAGTGGCCGACTCAGCAATCACTACCCAGACCTTCGATCCATATAAAGCTCACAAGGTCTTCAGCATTTTATTGCTCCACCAGCAACTTACTCTCCCTCCCACCCTAGGGCATAAGGATGCGCGTGTCTTAGCCCATCAAACAGTTTGAATTCTATAAGCGTACTGGCTTATACGCGGTGTTTCACGGTAGTAAACTTTGCAGTTTATGACTTGTGGAGTTAATCTCCCACTTATAGGCTTTTACAATAACTCACAGTGTAATAACTAGAAAATGGGCGTTGTTGCCATTCGTATGCAAATGAGCAAACCTAGAAACATAAAATGTCATTCTCAACTCAATCAGAACGTGAAGAAGCGCCTAAGTGACTGAAAGGCTTCCATAGGATTTGAGGTAACAGACGTAATATTATAAAAACGAACGTTGAGACCTGTTCTAGTAGTCCCCAAAATTCAAAGGGCAGTACAAACTAATGAAATTGTTTTAGTTTCATAGTAAATACGAAGAAGTTACTCGAAAAAATGACCTCTGATGAGGATTCGTTCACCATGATCAATAAAACTGAATATTAGTATTTTAAGCAATTCCTAAAAGCTCGTTTTCAGAAATCAAGAACAAAACTTACGGTCGCATTACCGGGCACAGACTTCATTTAAAAAGTGACCGAATCTGAAATAACCAACAGACTGCATAACTTTAAAAGCTTACAAACCTGAATTTAAATCATAAATAGCCCTTCTTCTTCGTAAGATATAGATCGCATACAATCCTGAGCATGCAAGCACAGCTAACGTTCCAGACCACCATACGACTGGGTTTCCAATACAAAATACTTGGGCCTGCAACAATAAAAAACGTAATGTGATCAATAAATTAAGATTGCCTACAACGACTACACAACTATTTGACACCTCCACGTTACTGTATTTCTCACATTTCCTGGTCCTCCTATACGCTATCTCTTTGTTATACCTCCCGTAAATTCTATCTTAAGATCTTATGGTCCTCCAACACTTAAGTTTACTTTCTCCCTCTCAGCATACGAGTTTAACATCTACCGAGTCTTTCATTATTCTTTTTTCCCTTAAGGTATGATCTCTCTCGCACTCTTTTGTTATTCATATATGACTCATATTCGTATCCGTTCCGGAATATGGAAAAAGGAGAAGGAGGCGTCCGACACTCACCTGGAGGAAAACAATCCAAGAGGGGTGACAGACTGCGTGCATCACATGGAATCAAGCCGAAACAGATGCAGAAGATTGTGTCACGTGAAAGAATGTTACAGTAGGGTCGTGGGGCATTACGTTTAACTCTGGTACGTGTAAGGTAAAGAAGTATTCTGGATACGCATGGTTACATTTGTCATGTACTGATGAAGAGAATGACACGATGTTCCGATTATCGGAATGAAAATGTGTGCTCCTGCTGAATTTCACTCTTCACCCTCAGCATCATTGTGCATGCAGTTTACTTTTCTCACGTTTGCAGTCAAGACAGGATACTACTGTTAGTTCTTTTAGTCGTCTCTGGATATATGCAAAATATTGCATCCATGAATATTATAACTACCAGACAAGTAAAAACGCCCTAAAAGCTTCCTTAAATGTTAACATATTTATAAATTACCCCTTATCATCAACCAGGCTCGTTGGAAGAGCACACGATCTAGAGAGTAAGGTACGTTGCAATTAAATAGCGCCCTTTCTATGCTAGGCAAATTCAAAAGTAATTTATAACTTACATTTAACCGGCAGCTCAACCCTGCCGCTAGTTATCGTTGTGTGCTCGACTCCCTTGATTATCTAGAAACACAACAGCCGCCAACGCAGAGCTCATCTATCATTTCTACCATAGACACGTCCCATGTTTACACTTTGGTACGGTAAAGCACAATACAGTTGATGCCTTCTTCGAGATTATTGAAACATGACTGAAGCTTGAATTTCTAAATACCTTGTTTTATTATTCCGCTGTTTTATTATTCGGCCACGATGCCTCCCAAAACAACGTCTCAATTAATTCATCTCTTCATATTGCAATAACATTCAAGTTTAAGGGGAAAGATGATGGCATAGAAAACCCGCAAGATTTCGGTACAAACTACTGCCAGCCAAGATCATAAAGTTGTGTAACGTACATTCTTAGACTTGTCAATCCAGTAGGCAACGCCACGTTTCATGACAGGCCATTCCAATGGGCGTGATGAAAAGGTGTGCTCTTGCTGAATTTCACGGTTCACTTTCAGCATCCTTGTCTGATGTAAGAGAAACAAGAAAATACGTTGAAGTATTGATTAACTTTGGTAGGGTTATATAGATGAGTACAGTCCCAGTCGCCTTTCTCTTCGTGAGATTGGCTATTTATTTGGAAGCTTGCAGTGTTGTGGAATCGTTTAAAAAGGATTCCAAATTAATGAAAAGTAAACGAACGTACTTTGTAAAGTAACAGCATTTCACCTGTAAATACTAATTGTTTTAGTGATTGTTAATGGCAATTGTTACGATTAACTTGTCATTTAAAAACCTATTATCTCAACCGTATTTACAATTTCAATGGGCTGTGGACAGATTGATGGGCAGGATGACAATCCGTCCCATCCTGACGTCGCATTGCAGAGGCACATTAGTCTCTAAAATTGGGTAGGGCTGGATCCTGACGCCCACCATCAGACGATTGGTAGCTGAAGAGCCGAAAAGGGACAATGAAGTACTGTATTTTATCGCCAGGGTGACCATTGCTGAGTGGCTTAAGCAACACGCCTCACAACAGTTGGTTCCAAGTTCCAGTGGTGACGTATTCTCATTTGCTCTCGTGCCTTTTCACGCTTAAAGAAAACAATTAAAGTACACAAACCTGTAGCTCTATAAATTTGCGATAAAATGGCATCGATCCTAGCTGTTCCTTCTTAAAGGTTCCTTTCTGTGCAAGAACATTACGTATTTCTTCTTTTGTTAGATTGGGCGCTAAAGGTGAAATAGTAAACAAAAGGAATCATTAAAGAGATACAAGCGAAAGGAGAGACTATTACAGGGATACATGAAATCTAACTAACACTACTTGAAGTACCTGTAGCCTGACCAAAACTAAAACATTAAAAGTAATGTAGTAAACAGTCTACCTATCCTAGGAGTTATGGCTTTCCTTACATTGAAAGCAACATTCAGATTCACTCTCTCTCTCTCTTGAATTTGCAACAGAATCTTTGAATGGACTCCACAACTTGCGTCACTCTTTTCTTGTAACCAGTGACGATTCCCTTAGTCCGACTGCAGACTGACACTATTTAAGCACAACGGAATGACACGTGTTTACGAGATGTACTTTATCTCGTCAAAAGAGTGAAGAAATGGTTAGTATTTCCCGTATTCTAAGGCATTACTTCGTTTCTGAACATGAAATAATGATAAACAAAATATTAACGATATTTGGGAGTCGAAACATCTAAATTTGCACAGATGTTCCCTCATTCTAAGCCGCAATATATAAATAACTATGGGTGTATTAGGGCATGTATGAGGTCGCTCTACTGCCGCCTAATGCGACTTTGGTATATCGCTCGTTTATCCATTCAGCTACACCTAACAAAACCAGCCGAACCTATTGAAGTCAAACTTCGGTCATGTGCACGTATGAATGAGTAAGGCGACATTTGACTTAGGTCTTACATCTAGTTCTTCAAGCTCGTCATTTAATAAAGGTACCATGGTTACCACTAAAGTACTGTTTCCATGGGAACAAATTGTTCTATAGGCCTTGGAATGCTTAGCCTGCTCGCAGACAGAAACTATTGACGTAGGAGTTACCGTAGTAGTACCCACTTCAGCTGGGATAGTCTGCACGCAGGCTATGGAATGCTTTACATACACCTGAATCTCTTCCTTTCACATTCCCGTCTTAAGAAAACGTAACGAGATTTAGACCACCTGGAAAATGTTAAGTCGACACAATGCGCCCTCACGTATCTGATAAACGTGACGACTTTTTGTTAATTACATGAATTTTTTGTTGGTTGATACCTCTTGCATGAAAACCGTACAACTTGTCACTGACAAGAAAGCAGATGATGCCAGTTTACATCTTTTATGACGAATTCGGTTGTAACAGATAAAAGAGGAAGTTGCGGTTCCATATTTAGTTGCCTATTTAATAAAATGAAATACATCCACAACAGCACGTGGCTCCCATCCAAACACGTTGGTAGATTGCTATCCAGATAATTAAATCAAAACGAATCGGGTCCGTCTTTTATAAGAGTGAGAATCACTGGATTAATTTCTTTCTTGCTGAATGTGAGGTTTACAGGGATTGTGTGAATCCAGAGCAAGAAAAGGTACTGCTTTGAACTCATCTCAAGCACACAATCTGCAAGAAGCTATATGCGACACTCAGAAGTCTTAACTTTTATAATTGAGAAACCATAACATTCCTTTGAAGAAGCCGCTATAATAACGATGTTTTTTCACCGTTTTCGTAATCTTGTCGGGCAGCAAACCGTGGGTTCAAAATCACTTCATACTTAATGACAGTGCATGCATACAGCACAATGAAGAGCACACTCAACCACTTACGATAACTGATATTCTGATTGTGTTCCTCTACATTCCAAATGGATTCCTGTGTCGTTTTCAGCCTATCGAGTGCAACCTGTCCAGAGAAACAAAATAAGAATACATATAAACAATGACGGTGACCTTAATCATCATACTATTTTCAAGCGTATGCACTTAACCACAAAGCAACGATGTAGAGCCAACTTTAACGTGAAAGGTAACTTTCCTTAATCAAAGGACTTCGAAATCGTCCATCAATTATGATAACACTCCTACTCTATCTTATTCTCTATCTATCTGTTAACAGCTTAGTACTAAATACTTGTGATATTTGACTTTTACAACAATCAAATATTATCAAAGCTGATATAGTAAAATAATAATCCCTCTAGTGTTACCTCGAACTGATTAAATCCCCATTCTGGCAGTATGCCTCCAGTGGTCTGCAGCAAAAGAAGAAAAAAAATTGCATGAAAAGTGAGACCAATGAGTATTGGTGAAATACCTTCTGAAGTGTTTTAACTTACTCCAGATATTGTAAAAGTGTCAAATGATCAAGTTGCACATTGTCAGGTAAGTGGGCTATTAACAAGTCACGACCAAACTTGCATGCATGTAATTGTTCGGCCTGCAATCAGCACTGGTAACCCTTCTTATTAGTTTGCATGAAGCTACTTCGAATCTGCTAGGCTTTAAGATACGTAACCCTGAGGAGTCTATAAACATTTCATTTCTGAGAGTAGAAGTGATCTTCTACAGCACACTACCTTTATAAAATTTCAGCTCTTCATTAAACCACTATGCAAACATAGCATTGCAATGGTGATTCAAAGTATTTCTAGATTCCTAAAGCATTATTGAAATGCGAATCATTGTTGATGTTTTTACTACTGCATATTCTTGGGATATACAAGCGGTACTAAAAGAATATGACAGATACACGGTTTTCACATTTGTAAGTAATAAATAAATTACTAGACTAACTAGAAAGGTAAGTTAATATGAGAAGATCGATTTAAGGGGGAAAGAAAAAGAAGTAACAGAGTGAGAAAGGGGAAAGGAACGTGAAATGAAAGGGAAAGGAGGAGGTGTGGAAAAGAGATAGTACGAAGGAGGAGGAGAAAGAGACGGGAGAAAGAATGAGAACGAGAAGGAAGAAAGAATGAGAAAGAGAAGAGATAAAAGGAAGAGGGGGGAGGGGGGAAGAGAAAGGAGAAACAATTAAAAAGACAAAGGATACAAGAAAAGAGAAAGAGAAGGGGAAAACGAAGGGAACGAAAAAGTGACAAGAAGAGGGAAAAACAAGGGAACAAGTAAGCAAAGGAAAAAATGGTAGACGAAGGAGGGCAAAGAGAAAGGAGAAAAAAGGAAGGAAAAAAGAAAGGAGGAATGATGAAGGACGAAAAGGAAAAGGAAGAGGGGAAGGGAAAAGGGAGGAAGAAGCAGGGGGAATATTGGAGAAAAATTAAAGGGAGAAAGAAGAAAGGGAAAGATAGGACCACAAGAGAAGGTGGGGGAAGGCAAGAGAAAGGGGGGAACGAAAGGGACGAAGCTAGGGAAGGGAAGTAAGTAAGTACGTCAATACGCAAGTTTATAAGAGATTAAGTTTGTAGGCAAGGAAAGATAAAACGAAGTAAATAAGAAAGTAAACATTAACACACACGTGTTTGTAAATCACTTCTCAAAAGAGATCTTTCTTTAACTGGCTTTAAGTCAACTCCGCTCTTTAATTTTTAACTACATCTGCAGCGGTGTGCGCACGCGTCAGTATAATCGAGTATAATCGATCATGCACCATCATGCACAATCGATCATGTATAATCGATTATACAGACGCATGCGTCAGTATAATCGATCATGCATATGCAAAGGGCTTTAATGCTGACCTTACCCTCATTGCTGTTGATGTATTGACGTGAATGAACCTGATATGCGAACCAATCGTTTTCCATGTTTCATCTGGATCTGGATTTAATATTTCTACTTTCCATCCAAATTGTGGATCCATAGATACATTGTGATCTATGTAACCAGATACTTCCATCAGATGGGGATTCAAAGGGGCCGCAACATCATGACTGGAAGAAGACAACGTGAATAAATCAGATTAAGCAAATAGCAAAACCCTGCCTTCGTCGAATTGTAAGATCAAACAGGGCGGAGCTGGGGGAGGGGGTCGATAAAACGACGGACTAAGGCAGTTGTAAGCGTCTAAATAAGCAAAGGCATTCACGAGCCGCACCCACTTCTATTGATTGGCTAATCACAATACACAATATACGTTTTACGGTCATCTACAGAATGTTACTTGTGTGCTACCCCCGATCATTCGCATAGGTATGAGGGCAATTGGCAAAGTATGCTCCGGCCATTATCATGACCCAGTGTTTTGTTTCATGTTATTAGATGTTGCAATGCAGCTGCAAGAAAAAGGCTAACTCTACCCAATAATCACCACCCTTAATGTAGTCAGAGCCTGAAATCAAAACATGTTCGAACGGATAGCACAGGAAGACAGCTTATACTGTTCCAACAGGCTGAATATGCTAGAATTTGGTATCTCATGTGTGAGAGGTGGGCTGATTGGTATTTTTAGCAATTGGCAACATCCCAATGAATAAGAAAATAATATACTGGATTCGGTAATGGGGCCTCTTATCTTTAATTCCAAGGTTTTGACCAACATGAAACCATACCTTAACCACGATTGCTTTTAAGTATAATCTGACATGGTGTTATTCTTACCTCGCGTTAAAATTTGACGGACTTCACTTCTTAAAGAAGATATCTCACTCCTAGTAGTATCTTTGGGGTTTCAGAATAAAATCAAATCTCATAATATCACAGTGCTTCACGTACAACTAGAGGTGACACTTGCCCGTCATTTAAGTGCTTGCCTATATAGTCTAAGAGCATTGTCACAGTACGTTGCCAGTGATGAATGAAGATCCTTCTTCATGGTGAAACGTTAATTAGCTGACCAATGATTTACTAGGGTAGGGTAGCAACCATCGTTTTGCAGACAGACTTTATTTGATGGCTACAAAAGCTGCGGTCACGAAAGACTGGAAGAATTTGTTACTCTGACGTATCGTATGATCAACGCAAAAAGGGAGGTAAGAAAACAAATTTTATGTTATGTTGAAATTAATAAAGCTCTCCCTCCATTCCGGTACAACGAAGTGAGATTAATCTCTCGAATGAGCATACCCTTGAAATTATATTCCGTTTACCCAAGAACATGTCATACGTTTCACAATCTTATATTTTCACTACACATATTTTTGCCCAACAGTTCCTGGGATCCCAGTATTTCACAGCGAGTACACTAATCAAAACCGACTCTGATTAACTCTGAATTTTATTGTATTATAACACATTATATTAAATTTTAATGGTGTCCCGCAACTCTAAAATGCCGAAAGATCGATAAAACCCGGCAAATTAGCGCAACAGTCAGCACACGGGACAGCTATGGAGATGGGCTTGAATGCCTTCAAACCGTTTTAATCTTTCTTTGTCACTTAGATGAGTATCTATCTGTGTCTACCCCTTACCAGAGTTTGCTTGTATTCTAACGAACGCGGTAGGAGTGTGGTAAGTTCTCGATAAAGCGATTACAAATCGTTATATGAGAATAGCTTTAGGTC
Source organism: Alatinidae sp. Z8VKAUB7J3 (assembly GCA_010016025.2). Classification (NCBI taxonomy): domain Eukaryota; kingdom Metazoa; phylum Cnidaria; class Cubozoa; order Carybdeida; family Alatinidae; species Alatinidae sp. Z8VKAUB7J3. The sequence goes on along the minus strand of JAAAKM020000212.1, from coordinate 11,522 downwards.
ACTTTCATCGCAAGATTCCATTCAAGCAGCAGAACTTTGAGATTGGAATATCGCCATTTCGCTCATAATGCTGAGCAAATTTGACAGTCAATGGGCTTAGGTTAGCGGGCGGATGAAACGACAAAAGATGTCCTTTCACAAATAAAGTTCGTCAAGATTTAAAAAAGAGTGCCTTCGATCAAGCCTACTGGAGATAGGGGATCTAACATACTTCGTTTGAAACAATTTATTTAAATATGAAAAAGTTCCTCTGAAATCATGACAACCGATAGACTACATAAATAAACTGATTACCCATTCAATGCCCGTCCCGTCGTTCCATGTACAAGATGAACCATGTCTCCGTTTTTGACAGCCCGCGGGGGAAAGTCCACCAGAAGAGAATCGCTATAAATAGGAAGGTAACACGGGTATAAGCAGAAGACGAGACAAGACAAATACTAAATAAAAAGGTAAATGCGACACCGGAAATTCTACAAGACAAAACGCAAAATAATCAAACTTCGTTGACAAAGTTTCCTCTTTTGAAAGGCTTCTTCATGTTACCTAAAGATTGTTACTGGAAATAGGCTAAACTGAACTAAGTGACCTACAGTATAGATGTTAAACCTAAATTCGATATGCAATCTGGTACATTCCAATGGGAGAATTCTATCATCATACAACATGACTTATCTACAAATTTTGAGAAGATGATCAACTGGGTTTTTCTTGTGCTCTTCAGCTCCCTGTTTTCTTGCATTTGATTTTCTCGAGTTTCGTAGATATTGTATGACAATATAATTCTCCCGTTGGAATGCACCAGATTGCAATCCGAGTTTAGGTTCAACATCTATAATGTAGTTCTCCGAGTTCAGTTTAGCCTATTTCCCGTAACAATCCGTAGGTAACCTGAAGAAGCCTTTCAAAGAGGAAACGTTTTATCTAGAAACACTTACCACACAATATCGGCTATAGTATGAATAGTGACGAGATGACATAACTTAAGTAAAATGTCGGTATAATATGATGGGTTAAGCTTTAAGGTTGGCATAAATCTGGAACTTATCACACCTTTAGTACACTTTTATATATCATCTCATTTTGAATGTGTATCATGAATTTGACCGACGTACATAAACATATGGAAGTCTGAAGAACGTCGCCGGTTATTTTCTCAACATGGCATCATTAGCATCAATTATTAGCATCAAGCTCTACCTTCCTGCATTGTGCACTCTAGCAATGAAATCAATAGCACTTGTGATAGCACCTACGCTATATAAAGGGAATGCTCTGTCAATCATATTAAAGCTGTATAAAATAGATCAGTTAATAAACACTCGCATACTGCCGTTTCGAAATGGTTCTTTGTCACGTTTTGATAAAAATTCATTGCAATGGTCAGCATGATACGATAAAATACAATGCAATATAGAACAATCATATATCCCGAATGAGAAATAATTAAAGAGCAAAGAAGGATTATGTCCCGTTCTCGTCTACTAACCACCCCATTATCCTTTGACCCATCTCATCCTTCTGTTGCATTATTCCTTATACACGACTAAAATTTAAATGAACTAAAACAGACTGACCTGTCCATTGGTTTAACAATCCACCAATTGTTGACATCTTTAAAGGCATAGCATGTCACTTGTTGCTGTGCACTGCTGCCACGCCCATCATCGTACTTGACCGGGTACAGATGTGCATGAGAATGCAACCAACACTGCTTTCCGTGCATATTACGTAAGGTTATTTGTGAACCATAAGCAATTTCTGAAACAAACGATGTAGACTTTGCTGCTTTAAATTATCGTCAAATACGATGAAACATCGCTCCCAAATAGTTTTTAGTTGTGGTTTATATGAATACCAACTTTAAAAATGCAACACTACAAAATAAATCACTAAATTAACAATTCACACTTAATTGACAGTGATGCTCCTTTGAAGGACAAAGGAGACTGAAAATGGACAAAGCTGAGCATGCCAAGAATGTATGATCCGTAAATAATCAATGTCTGCCTGTTCAATACTTATCGCGCATACTAAAGATGTAACACCCATGCAGCCATCTCACAATATATCACAACATGTATCGTCTTATGTATATTTACGCCAGAGTTGATCAATCACAAAACTCTAATTAGACCTATATTAATTAAAGAATACCAAGTGTCATTGATCGTGTCTTCCTCTTATCACGTAACTCGGCAGCAGCTCTTCTTCTTGACTGATTACGAGGCCAATCAATCAATCACTTTGGCTTTTTGCTTATCATGGCGGAGAATGTCCTGTTAGCAACTACACTTCGGCAGGCAATAATAATAGTGCGGTATTTCGCATTGGGGAAGATTGAAATAAATACATTGCACATATAGAGTATTTATTTACTCGTGGTCCTTTTCTGCAACCTTTACTGATATAAAATTGTTATTCCAAGGGAAGGGAGCATAACTTCTAGCAGTTTCAGTTGCCTACAAAACTATTGTAAGAAAAGTCGATTCGTATCGTAGGTTCTCAACTGTTAGCCAGGGAGTAATATACAACCTTAAATATAAAATTTACAAAGCTAAACAGAGTTCAAAAGAATTATGGAATTAGTATACAATCATCATTTTCACTATTCTGCTTTAATTTGCAATGTCATAAAACCTTTAGCCTTCTAATTCAACTGAGTAAGAAAACCCCACTGAACAGTCAAATACAACAGTAGTTTTTAAATTGCACTTTGGATAGTTTTCTGGCAAGGTCAACACAAGATTTCGCTCGGATGTCTGCAGGAATGCTCTTAAAAACTAGTAAAACTGCACAGTAACAATTTTTTCCATATTTCCTAACTTTGAAACTCTTGCAGGTTTCTTCTCCTTAAGAAATTGAATGCCACACTTTATTGTTAAACATAACCTTTTTAAAAGCACTGCTTGTCACAGTCTATGGGCACAATCCATTATATAATATCCGAACTCTAAAGGACGTTGTCATTAAAAAAAGGGGGGGGGTTGTTATTCGAGAGAAAAGGACTAAAAAGGAGACTTTTGTTGCAACCCAAATACAAGAAATGTGTTTTTCTCTTTTTACTGCCCATTTGCAGTTGATAATGCCTTTCTTTACTCAATGATTTTACTCGTACAATTTGATGACTTCTAAATCTATGTAGATTGGTTTCTAATAGATATAACAAGGGTCAGTGGCGGACACTGGTGGGGGGAGGGGCAATAGCCCCCAATAACATTTTTCTTGAGAATTAAAAAAGATTACTTTAATTGCTTATCATTAAGTGCTTATGCTGCCCCTATCTGAATAGTGTTTTGTGTATAGCCATCAATTAGAGGAAAATTAGAATATGCTTTCGCCCCACAATAATCTGATAAATTGGAATTGATATTGGTTGTGAAAACTGAATACAAATGAAGAATATAAAAACTAAAAACTTATATTTTATATTTCTTTTTTGTTTAAATTTGATAAGTGTTTGCCATTAACAAGGGGTTCGTTATTTTGACAGCACAAACATGGGCTCCCCTTTAATTAAAACAAGAAAAGAAGGCATTCATTCGAGAAAGGACGCTCACCCGAGGGAGGGTGTTTATCCTAGGAATGTTTCAGGAAAGTAATATGACATTTGTAATTTGCCGGATGCCGGATGTAGAAGATAAGAACCATAAAGGGATTCGTCAACGTCATTAATCACAACTCATACAATACTGGACACGTATCTTTATATTAATATCTCATGCAATTGTAAAAAGTACCTGTTGGTTGATGCTCTGTAATGGTAGCAAGTCCTCCCTGAAAAATAAATAATCGTACATGAGTCTTTTGTGACCTCGAAACATCGAGCGAAAAGTGAGGTTTTCCTTTCTCTTGTATCTTTTATGGCATCACTTTAAATCATGAGATCAAATTTTGTGTCTTTTCAATTAACAACCATCAGCCCTCCTTCCCCCCGAATGCCACAATCAGAGTACGAATTGTGTAGTAGGTTCTAAAACTTAACAATCTGCCCCCTCTTTCTTTTCACAGACAAGTCTTCTTACCGAGACAATGTCTGCTCAGAAAAAATTGAGCCCAATGCACACAATGGTGCACTTGTTTAAACAGCTTTATATATATATAAATATCATGTCATCTAATACTTTGCAAACAATATTACGTGCTTTACATGAAATTCAAACAGATTTGTATAAACCGACATCGATATTCCAACTTGACATTTGATAGTTCAAAAAGATGGCGGGAGAGGGTAAAGAAATCAATGGCGCTATGGACATTGGGAAGGAGATCAATCCAGTGGCCTCTTAGTTGTTCATTTGCACAGATGCCATCAAAGTATTTTTCAATTCCTTTTATTGGTTTAATGGAGGGCGTTAGAAGATATCCAAAATCTATCTATCACCTTCAAAGCTAAAACTGCTACTCAAGCGTCATTTTGTCATTAGGTCAGGAAAGCTTATCGCAGAGGACCTTATCTTGTTGTTGCTGCAATTTTCAAACAATATTTAGAGAACGGCTGGCAAAGAAGTTGTAAGCGCAGTGTTTTTGTTTGCGAGGTAAAATTGAGAAAGCCTAGTTTTGGGGCAACTTCTGTAATTTGTGCGACAAAAAAAATGCGTGGTATCTGTGAAAGAGTAGGTACTAAGTCCTTGCATTGAGGAGACGGATTTACTAACACAATTAATTGTTTTAATACACAAAAGTATTGAAAGATCCTTTGCATTAATGTGTGTTATGTAAATTATGTAAATCAATAAGGAAAGTCAAATCGAGTTTGACGAAAAGGCGGTCAAAATGTTTGACAAAAAGTCTAAAGACAGTAATTCGAGAAAAATTAAAGACATGTGGCATATCAATCAAAAATTGCAAGCGGTATGTGTTTGAATATCATTGATGACTCGCCAATTATTACTGTTCTGTTAAAACTATTGAGGAGTAATTCACTGTATTTTTGATTCTCATACTGCAGTAGTTAAAGCCGATACACACTGCTTGTATCTACTTTGAAACAAATGAATTGGGACAATCCCCGATCACCATCTAGCGTGGACATTTTCATTTCAATAAATCTCTGCAAAAAGTGTTTTCCAGTAGTTTAAGTTACTTGATGTAGTTCTGCATTCTACATCAATGTCAGGGCAGACCGTGAAAACAACCCGGTCACTGTGTTTGTGGGGTGCAGTGCAGAGTATGGAAGGTAAAATCACTCACACATGTAGTGATAAAGATGAATTGTACATGACCGAAGCTGATCTCTCGTCTCCCTGTGCCTCGTCGTAAAAGCGTATGATACAACTACGTAAAGAAAGAAGGAAGAGAGAGGCTCGATGATCGTAAAACAGCCACTACTATTTGCTTTAGTCTTATGGATTTCTGGTAACGTGAGGCAGCATTAAAATTAAAGAAGATAAAAACGGGGACCTAAGAAAAAAATACGTGGAATTTACCTTGAGAGTGCGTTGAAATTCGCTTGACATCATATCGTCATGAGGGCCAGAATTTGTTAAGACCGCAAACAAAATATAAAATTGCACCAAGTATAACGTTATTGGTAGAACAATTAGACAGCCGAACCTTGCGAGAAAATGTTGTCCGAGTTGTTTCTAAAACAAATAAGAAAATGAACGCCAAAATGTTACTATCTATGACGAGAAAATATGCTTATAACCACAGCCTTTACTATTATCATTTTAAATATTCTTGCCTAGATGACCTTCATAAACAAGACCCTCTCTTTGTTAAAAAAATACAAACTTATATTTTAAATTGAAAGATATTAGAACAAAGAAAAAAATCGTAAAACGATTAAACAGTCAACAAAGGTAAACATTAAACGTTTATACCAAGCAAAAGATTATATAAATTGGTTAGTAGGAGTTGCGACCACTAGTACAGAAACCATACTAGTAGTAGTATAGTAGCAACCGAAAGACACACACCAAGCTAATAGTATCATTTAGTTATTCAAATCGTCGCTCCTTGATGAGACGATAAGAAATAATGTTCTATTATTGTTTGTTTCACAGTTACTTCTTCCTTCTTCATTAAACGTTGAGGTATATTGTTCCTGTCTTTGGGACTTGTCAAAAGTGAGACCGCAATGAAATTTTCTTCATAACTCAAAGGATCTCCAGTACAGTACATAAAAGGATTTTGTGCTTGCTTAGTACAGCTTCAAGATTTGATTTGCACTAACGAACATGTCACAATAAGCATGATAACATTTCATTCTTTAAGCGGACACTCTTATGGATTTATAAACGACATCTGTTAAATGGATAAATATTGGATAAAAAGCATGCTTTAAATAGAAGCATAGTTTTGAAATATGAATATTTTAAAATAGAAGAAGCATAAATTCTTTGGCAAGCATAGCGAAAGAGCATATGGTAGAAATATGAATATTTTAAAATAGAAGAAGCATAAATTCTTTGGCAAGCGAAAGAGCACACCATAGACACCAAGCAATCCTCGGTCTTTGAATATTTGTTTAACTTTTATTTTATTTTATTAATTTAAACACGATACAAAATAAAACATAAAGTATTACATTAGTCTTAAAATAATCTATAAAAATATACTGCAGTAGAAAGCTAAACATTACGAGATGCAACGTTAGTAATAATATGCAACCTTTTTCTTAAACAAAATTAGCACACGCGCACACAGATGCATCCTACATAAATAGCTGATGCTATTTTCTATCACTCACGCGAATAAAGTATTTGCAATTCTTGTGTCTCATCATGTTTTAATTCATATCAATATATTTCGTCACGTTTAGCAATCATCTGTTCGGGCCCAAACGGTCCTTACGTTGTAAAAAAGCACTTATTCTCGTACTTTCAGTAACTCACATGATCTTCATAAACTGGCAAATTGCGAGACATTCTCTTTCAGGTATTGCCAATCCTCATTTTAGTGAAAACTTGAGAAAGGCCTTTCCCGTTGATAAACAACGTTAACTGTAACAGCGCCTCGCCTTCTTACACCTGGGTCTTTGCATACACTTGCCTTTTCACGTTATCTGTCTTTTCATTATCGTTCTATGACGTACGATGCTAATGCTGTTTAGTGGTACCGGAACTACACCACTCAGCCAGACAACATTGATTCATTAAAGTTATTGCGAAGTTGGTCAGACTTGCGAGGCAGCAACCATTGATAATTCCTGCTAACGTACGAAACAACATTTCAAACACTAATCTCACTTATCACATATCAAATGTATGTGACACGCCTTCATATTAGAGCTACATACGAATTCACTTCTGTAAATGTTTGCTAAACTATAAAGCGATAAGGTAAACTTACTAAAGAGACAGTGGCATCGCCAATAATAGTCCAAAGGTCATATGCAGTGAATAAGCCAATCAGCACAACTGTCAGCAATCCATTATATTTTGTGCTGATAAATGAAAAACGTAACATAAGATTTGTATTTGTCTCTATCAAATATATGACAGCGAGAGGAGATGGTGCAATCTTTTTGTCTGAGAACATAGTCACTTGAAGTAACCAAGTCCTAATAATAGATCATTTTCCAGCGGATATAATCTATACTATTCCCTACTGATTGCAATATCAGGCAAAGGAGGAGAGGTGAAAGTAATAGCAATGATAGATGGGAAATGACCAAACCTGGAAGGTCAAAATCACCAACGTAATTGAGGAGAACTAGCAAACTGAAATTAGAAGATGAACAGAACGATCATTAGAAAGTTTATTTGAAAGAAGCTAAAGGGACAGGAAGAAAAACAGCGGAGAGGGAAGGTGGAACAGGAGTTGTTATGGAACAACGATGAAGAACAGGAAACAAGTAAAACAGAGAATGAGAGAGTGTTGGAAAAGGAAAATGGAGAGGGTATGAAGAGGGATGGTCGACGGTTACGGGAAAAGATTATACACAAAGAACGTCCTGTAAAAAAGGCATAACGTTGAAAGACACCTACGCAAATCCCTGAATGGAAGGAGAGGAAGTCAAGAAAAACTACTGGATTCCTTAATTAGAAGGGCATTCGTTTCTTCTATGCATTATCGATTCTTGTAACTTTGTTGCAATTTTAATATATTTCATAGATAACACTCATAAGCCTTTTACATTTCTCATCATGGTGGAAGGAAAAGAATGAGATTAAGACCCGAAAATGTTGCATAACCTCGTCGGTCAAACTGGCGGGAAAGAAGGCAAATGGGGTGGGAAAAGTAGGGCAATGGCGAGAGGGAGGAAACGGAGACGGGCAGCAAAAACGTTTAACTGAGGGGAAAATATCACTGGGGCAAAGCGGAACAAGAAGATAAAGAGAAATGATATACAAATGGAGGAGTGTCAATTAAAAGAAATAGAATATCAAAATGGCGGCTGACAGCAGGAAGAAGAAATACCATCCAACATAGAAGACAAAAGCACATCAACGGAACAAGTAGTATTATTAAGGTTTGGCGTAATAAATGATATGATGGAGTGGGGGGCAGATGAACTATTTCTATAAAATAAACTCTTTGGTCTAGGGTCTACGATAACTCTACAATTAGGTAATATTGTTTTACTCCTACCTGAATGATCCTGTAATGCTAATACCAAGGCTGACAAGGTAAACCCACCACCATAACCCAAACACACTAAAACGAGAAGAAAACGGCAACTTTACATGATGCACGTGTGTGGATAAATAGTCTCGACGTTCGAGAGTTGGACCGGGAAAAAGATCAGAACAAGCTAAATTTGGTATCATTAGAAACATAATTTCATCCTTAAGAACATACTAAAAATCCCATATCACAGAGTTTCGGAAATTTCCATGACAAGAGTTTGATGTACTTTATATACTTTTAGTCCCATGTATAAACATGGGACTAAACATTTATTCGACTACAGCAATTCTTGCTAAAATGATTTTCTTTTACTTAAAAAATATTGATATATTATTGTGAGGTGAATGAAAATGTGAAAACTTTTGCATTAAATAGATACAGTCTGAAATGCTATTACGAATGTCTTTCTTTGTTGTAGATAACTGATTTTCGTAAAGCTGATCTGAGTTCTCCGCTTCTCGGACTTTTAGCAGGGAATGGGTTTAGTATCTGTTCTCACTGATTATTGACTTTCCAATGACCCTTGACACGCGGTCTTACTGGTCTTCGAACCTGTCTCATTGCTTGCTTCTCTGGCGTGTAAAGGGGGGAGGGGGGTGTTACGCTTGGGCACCCCAGCTGCCCTTTATTTATTAGTTAGTCTGAATTGTGTTTTTACTGTTTATTTAGTGTCGATATCGATAGTGTTGGTAGTATTCTTGGAAACACAACTGCAATATCGACGTTTGTCTTTTTCTTCTCCAATTTTATTGTGTTATGTTGTGTGACGATCGGACAACGCTTCCTCTATTCGACCAATGAGAGTAGCTGTTTTGGTGCAGCCTACATAACGTTATGTGGAGTTACAAATCGAGAGCTGTGAAGCCGCGAAATCAATCAGATTTTATGAAAGGCGACAGTCCATTGGATTTCATCCCATAACAATATTGAAGGAGCCAAATAACTAGAATCAAGCAATAAAGAAGATAATAATAAATATAGAGTAGACCCGTGCGTGGCGAATCGACCCGACGTCACGATTTTATGAAAACGACTGAAAATGCATGGAAGAACACAGTTGAAGATTTTGCTTTCGAGTTAGATAAGAAACTTGTTTAAATGAATGAGGTTATACAAAAACGTTAACTGAAGATTTTAGTTACCCTAAGTGTAACGGTATTCGGTGTAGAATCTCTACTATCGGTCGATGTTGTGTATGCCTTGCAATTTACAACAGTAACTGCTCTGTAGGAAGTATAAACCTCAAAGTGGCGCTCATGCGTTAAACTCACAAGCAGTGATCTTTGGCAATTTTAAATTAAACGCACACGTAGTTAAAAAACAAATCCATGATTTAAGATTCTGTTCTATGTATTTAACGTAAAATACAGCCAGTGAAAGTACTGTTCGGACATTGGCAACCTGAAGAGTTTAAGCTATATCGAGTTCATGTTAAACCATAGATCCCCTTTCTCTAAAGCTATACAACCTGATATAGAAACAACATTTGTATTCTTGTTTTACACGGTTGAAGGTGGTAATAATGTTCTTTCAATCACAGCACCCGACAAGCAGTGAATCAGGTCTTGAAACTGTCCTAAATAAACAGTATATATGTAAAACCAACCAACAGGAAAAGCCTATCTAATTTCTCCCACGGAACTCTTTCATTTTTCTTTGGTATTACGTATATTGTTTATTTAGGTCACTAGGTCTTTAAATATCATATACACTGTCACGTTTTCTATACCCTGAGGGTGATGTGATGTATATCGAGAGCTTTGTTATCATCTTATACGTTCAAAAAATCTTCAATATGGTTCATATGCGCATGTAATGTAGCATTCATTGATGTCAAACACTTCCCACCATTCCCAGGTCTCTCGTCTACCTGACCCTTCCCCTGAGTGCGCTCATCTCAACTTGCTCTATGCCTTAATCGATCCAGAATCCTGCCTCCTTCGAAGCACGGAATTGCATGCATTAAGATCACTTTTTAACAAATTCCTGTTGTAGCCAATGGTGTTGCTGGCGGAACTGAATTATGGACTGTAGGTACAGGCGACTGCTTTTTCAATAATGGAGAAGCCTGTGGCTGCAAATAGGTTCAAAATTGTCCAAACTAATGAAAAACGTAAATCCGGGTATTCAAAAGCCTGCTAAATAGTTTTGGAACTTGCTTTTTACTACACCTATACAATTATAAAAGTTTTCAAGATGAAAATGGTACTAGATCTTCTGGAGTGATATTACCTTGGAGAGCCACCTCGTAGATATATTTAATGCCTTGAAAAGAAATATTCAGTAGTTCATTCTCTGCAAAATGTTCTGTTGCATCAGACTCTGTTTAAGATGGCCGGAATCTCCTTCTGTTGAAAGCATATGAAAACCTATGGAAGTTTCACTACTGAGTGCTTCCAGAAGTAACAACAAACTATGGGGTATGCAGTCTTTGCCCTTGTATGGTATGTCATTTTTGGCAGATAAAAGGTGTAAAGCGATGTTCCTTTATTTCAACTTCAATTATTTCACAAGAGATTTCATCACCCCTTAAGAGTTTCCTATGGCTTCTCAATTTCTTGTTCGAGTATTACTGATCATTGGCGCCTTTTTTGTGTATACCTTGAAGCATACTACATTTCCACGTCTCTCAATCTCAGTAATGAATATATGATCGTTACAATGGACTCCACATATAAGGAGATTCGGTGATAACGCGACCTTGCTTTTAATGAGCGAAAGCGCTGGTCCCTGTAGGATTTTCAATTAAATTGTTTTCGTTTATAACGAGTTAAATATCAAGCCATCTGCGCAGTTTAATCAACTAGACATAGATGCTTTGAGATGTCTCATTTTAAATCTTGATCGCTCTCAAACATCCTTGTACCCGTGTGCCTTTGGCCAATTTTCCTTATTCTCTTGTTATGTAGCTGCCTGCAAACACTCAGGTTAATGGTTTAAACGCG